>MU184286.1:77748-128194 GCA_016904865.1 Pissodes strobi | reverse complement strand
AAGATGTCAACTGACATGAATCCCCAAATGAAATGTCACAACAAAAATTAATTAAGAAAATGAACATTACATTAAACAAAAATAACTAAAATCGAAATAATATGGCATCTTATGCTGGTATATGGCCGCAGTTAATTTCTACTTAACAATATTTTATATGGTTGTTTTCATTCCTTTTTTGCACTTCTAAAATTTTCTACAAGAAAACTTAAAAAAAACAGAGAAAACTAAAAAAATTAAAGCATCTGTGAAGAAATGAAACTAGAAATTACCAGCAAACCAAGTGACCAAATGAAGGTCATGTTGGACCTAGATCTCCCATTAGCAGTGGTTATGACCGCCAATCATGTGAAAGTAAAAATCTACTTCAGGCCGACAACGCATCGCTGTGGTACACAGATGGTTCAAAACTAGCGAAACGAGAAGGATTGGGCATTTCAGGTCCAAACTGTAGGCGTTCCAAGCCATTAGGCAAATATATGACTGGTCGGGATAAACAAATTCTTTTATTATTGCTTAAAACCATAAAGAAGGGTGTGGTATTTTAATTAACCACTTTTAGTGGACAGTATAGCATAGGGTAGTGAGAGAAATTGAAATATGTATTTGGTATTGATATAATTTAATAATGCAGGTGTAAATTGCATTTAAATATAATGGAGATAAATAAACAGTGTTTTCTATGTTAAATAGAAAATATATATGTACAATACTTAGACTAAAACTTTCAATCACTCATCATTCGTTCAAGTATAAAACTAAAATTACAAAAGGTTTCTTAAAATTAGAAATGTCTACTGAAGAGTCTTGATTGTTTGATTTAAAAATTAGTTTCTTATTTTAATACTTCGTTCTCCAACTTAACTTCCACACAGCATACCTTTCCAATTTGACTGCTTTACCTGCCTTGCTTTACATGAATTCGACCAGGAATGTCAGTCTGCCTTCCGCCATTTTATGTTCCAATTTCCAACGGGAACGGGGACGCTATCGTTTCTGACTTCGAAGAATAGCTTTAAACAAGCTCAAAAGGAGGTCTTTGTCCAACCTTGGACAAAGATAACTGAGGTGCACGAAATATTCTCTAATATTTGTGCATACAAGAGAAATTGCCCAAAAAGGAATTTGACCTTTTGGCGCGAAGAGGCACTTGCTGCTCGGTGGCACGACCGACCCAGCAACGTGGAGTGTTTGCAGGTTTGCAGTTTGCAGAGCACTCAATTGAATAATTTCTTTCGTCGAGCGGCTACTGGCGCCACGATCAAATAAAGAGTGGGGATTTGGCGCTTTGCCGAATTCATTTGAAATTACAAGGGTAGAAGCTGTTTTCTTTCTTTATTTGACAGACTAATTCTGACGGAGACAAAAATACATTGACTTTAAAACGATTACAAACGTTTTCCATTACTAGTGAAAGTTGGCTCTATTGTAATCTGTTATATTGACACCACTGTTGTACAGGTTCGAATTAAGGGATCGTCCGTCTAGGGTTGGACTAAGGGGTTTTAAAGAACGTGACATTTGCTGATTTAAATGTACAAATTGGAATGTACCCGGGGTGAAATAAATCTATTTTGTGTTTAATTATGGCTCAGTCATTCTACATGCATACAGGGTGTTATCACCAAACTATACGGTGAAAAACGATAGTTTCTACACGTGTTGGGGTGTTTCCCCAACAATGACCATCTTCCAAGTGGAAGTGCTTGCCATAAAAATATGTGCAGAAGAATGCCTCACACAAGGATTTCACAGACAGCCAAGCGGCTCTAAAAGCTCTAAAAGCTTTCAAGTGCGTGTCAAAGCTAGTCTGGGAATGTAAGCAAACCCTAAAGCGATTAGCAACACGCAACCAGGTAACTTTAATGTGGGTTCATGGCCATACGGCATAGAGGGCAACGAAAAAGCCGGTTGCGTTGCGAAAGAAGGACCTGGAGCACCATATTATGGACCAGAGCCCTCCTGTGGCCTTATGAAAAGCCACATCACCAAGGAACTAAACAAATGGGAAAATGACCAACTGTCTCTTATACTGGAGAAACACTCCAGGGCTAAGACGGGCGAAAAGTTTTATCACCATATCGGCGAAAAGGGCCAAACAGCTCTTAAGCTGGATTTATAGTTTCCGTAAAGTAAGAAGTAAGCAGTAACGATAAGCAGTAAGAAAAATAAACAAATGGCGAGTAACGTTGACATTCACAGTTCGTCAGTAAGCAGTAAGCGATAAGCAGTAAGAAGTAAGAAATGGTTCAATTCCATTTTTTACGGCTTACGTTATCGATTCGGCCGACTTCGGCTTCTCTCGGGCGATAGTGCACAGGCGCAATACGATATTTAGCCTGAACGCATGCTCGTCGGCTGCCGGCATTTTTGATTTGTGTTTATTTACATTTTATTTCTGTGTATTTTTTTACTGACAGAATATGAAGAAGACCATATTTTAATAAACATTATTCAGCATTATTCGTTACATTAAAGGATTATATAGATACTAATAAAAGAAGCAACACTTGTGACTTTGGTGAGGCAAATGCTTCTGCAATGTGTTCCACTGGTATGTAGTAAGTATGTAGGTAGGTAGAATGTTAATAATTATTAAAGTTTTCTAAGTGTATGATATTTTATAACTGAAGATATTCAAACAATGTGGAGGGAAACATAGGGGAGAAGAACATAATATTTACCATAAACCTGAATTTGGCAAATGACAAAAATAAGAAACAAATTTGTACGGACACTATGAATCAAATGTTTGTTACTGCTTACGTTTTACTTCTTATCGATTACGGCTTACTGCTTACTTCTTACTTTACGGAAACTATAAATCTAGCTTTAGACATGAACAGAGCAGATATTAGAACTATCGCGGACTGCTCACTAGACATTGCCCGGTAAAATACCACATAAAGGCAATAGGCAAAGCAGAAGATGACCAATTCAGGTTTTGCAATAATGCAACTCAAAACGCAGAACATCCACTCAGCCAATGTGCAACTCAACTCTGCAAAAGGCTCAAGTACCTTGAAGGAGTACAGTTAGCACCTCAAGAAGTGAGTCAACCACCTCCCAAGAAAATAGCTTCGTTTGGAAGAAGCCTACGCCTCTTGTATACAAATTAAGTTGTAGAGAAATATTTGTAAAGGTAGCACTGTCAGGCGGCTGAAACTAGCCGAAACGATTCCCTAGAAACCTACAATCTACAACAAAGTTTAATTTTAAAAAAATATTTAAACAAAACAATCTCAAAACTCAAAACAAACAAAAAAGAGCAAAAGTAATAGGTAATCTTGCTTCAAGAAAAATATATAAAAGTATTAGAATTAGGATACACAACATCCATACAAGGTATATCTTGTTTTTAAATTAATTAATCATGAGACTATTCAAGTGCAAACATATACAGTGAGGACATAAAGTCCGTCGCCCCCCTCTAACTTTTGAACCGTTTGGTATACTGCGATGAAATTTGGAACGGTATTATATGAGACATTTTTCTGTTTTTTGAGCAATTAATGACAGATTCAAAGGTCAAGTTGACAGTTGGGCGTCCTTTCGGAATATTTTTTTAAATAAATGAATTGGTCTTGTGACACGTCGTTTTGAAGGTCTTTTTATGCTTAATTCAACCCTCGACTTTGAAAACATTTGATTCATACATCCCTAAATAGCGTCTAATAACAATGTTTTAAGCAGGTTTATTAGATAAGTACCTAATTACGAAACTAATTGAAAATGATGTTATAATAATTGAGGAAAATACAAAAAACGTCAAATTTTCATCTTAAAAGATGTTGAAAATATCCGCGCTGGACCTCTTGACAAAAGAACATTCTGTTAGAGAATTCTTCCCTAACATTGTGGAGGGTTGCAGGGTTTATTCCCGCACACACATCGATGATGCGTTGTCGAAGTTCATTCAGAGTATCCGGAACCATTTTATAAACCTTAGATTTCACGTAGCCCCATAGAAAGTAATCAAGGGGTGTCAGGTCCGGTAAGCGAGCTGGCCACTCTGTTAGACCTCGGCGACCAATCCACCTGTCCGGATAAGTTGCATCTAAGTAATTTTTAACATCTCTAAAATAATGGGGCGGGGCACCATCCTGTTGGAACGTACTGCCAAACTGGAATTCAAACGGATTTTGTGCAACAACGCCTTCAATAAGTGAAATGATGGTATCTTGCAGCATTCGAAAATATGTGGGACCGTTCAAATTTCCGTCTAAAACTATGGGACCTATAATATGGTCACCCAAAATGGCCGCCCAAACATTTATTTTTTGAGGAAACTGAGAATGTCCTTCGCGAAATAGATGGGGGCTTTCATCACTCCAATACTTACAGTTTTGAGTGTTAACTGTTTCATTTAAAAAAAAAGGTACTGTCATCGCTAAAACAAATATGCCTCAGTTAATTGGGATTTGCTTCAATCCTTCGTGCCATAATCTCGCAAAACTCTAATCGCCTGTCAGGATCATCTTCTGTTAATTTGCGGACCATTCTCATCTTATATGGATGAAATTTATAACTTTTTAAAATCTCCTTAACGGATGAATATGAAATATTGCATGTCTCGGCTACTTGTTTAGTACATTTCTGGGGGTTATTTACCATTTCAGCTACGACCGGCACTTGCACGTTTTCGCTCATTTTGGGCCTTCCAGATCTTGGGGCATCTTTTACCGTACCTAATACTTGAAATTTTGACAAAAGCTTCTGAAAGTATTTCCTGCACATAGGCCGTTCAGGAAAACGTTCATTGAAGATGCGAACTGCAGCGTGATAATTCCGATTAGCCTCGCCAAAGATGATAACTGCTTGTATTTTATCTTCTAGCGAATGCGACATTTGAATTAAATGATATTATCGAAGTTTTTAGAACACTTAACAGGCACGTTTTAAAATGACAAATATCAAGGAACCATGGCAACTACAGTTAATTGTTGCATCTGGTGGTATAAAAGGTACCTACCGCCTGAAACAAGACATCAAAAAATCAATTCTAAAATTGGTCGGTATTTGATAATATAATAAATCAAATGTTTTCAAAGTCTAGGGTTGAATTAAGCATAAAAAGATCTTCAAAATGACATATCACATGACCAACTCTTCCATTTAAAAAAATATTCCGAAAGCACGCCCAGCTGTCATTTTGACATTTAAATCTGTCATTTTTTTGCTCAAAAAATAGAAAATTGTCTCATATTATACCGTTCCAAATTTCATCGCAGTATACCAAACGGTTCAAAAGTTAGAGGGGGGGTGACGGACTTTACGTCCTCACTGTATAACAAGGTTTCATTGTTGACAAGCATGTCCCCGAAACAAAATTGAATTCAAGCTGAAACCCTCCGAATATTAAAAATGTCGTGTTAGTTGCATGAAGCACATGTGTGGCCCCTTTCTCCTTTCCGAAGGACACTTAAGTAAAATAATACTGACAGGGCAGATGACCGAGAATAAAACTGTTGCATTTTAACGGTAATCAATGGAAGAAGTATTGCTATACTATGTATTATGACAATATATGGTAATACCATTCCTATGTGAGCCTTATTTTGTTTTAACTCTTTCTTGACATAATTGCGAATATAAAATAATGCAAATTTAAATAATAACTATAATTCCCACGGATCAGTATCGAACCTTTTTGCGCATCTTCGCCCGGATTTAAATGGATTCCCATTTCTGGACGCTCTTAATATTTTAATGGTGAGTGTACATGTTGTAATAACCTGAATATTTTTCTCTCTCACTTTTAAGATTATCTACAAAATTATTACATGTTACATTTGCTTAAATAACTTGGTAAATTAGGTAGGTACTATTTTTTTGTAGTGACAATTAAAACTCACGGAAATTATCAGCCGCACCAGTAATTGTCGGACTAGCTTTGGCTAGTCAAGGTTAATTTTGATCAGCGAAAATCAAGTGCAATAAGTGGACGCCCTTGTTATTATGACAACTTTTTAATCTCAAATGTCATTGGGATAATTTTAGCTGGATAGTTAAATAATATCTTTTCTGACCGATTGAAAATGATCAACTGATCAATGTCAGATATAAGAAATATAATCCTTTTAGGCCATGAAAACCGCACATGGGCGAAAATTTCCAATCCCCTAATTCATTTTTCAACATGATAGCTTACTTCTCGCCTCCAAAAGTGAAATTGACAACTAGAAACATTAGGTATGGTTTTTACAAACTACATGATCTGTTTCTTACAACTTTCTTGATGATATTGATGCCGAAGCTTTTGCTATAATAGAGTGAAATACTTTACTGTAGCTGTTGTTCTGAATTTTATACTGCCAATTCTCTCTAATTGGATACAGAACTTAAATTTCCAAACAATATTGCACCCCTTTAATCCCCGTTTGGAATTCTCGATCATATATTATACGTCAGTGGTCAGTCATATCTAAATGCACATGGAAACGATAAGTCACGTATCCCTGTTTGCTCTTGTCGTTAGCCACCCCACGCATCAGATGGGCGAAGTCGGACAGTTTATAGTATTTCTAGAGATCCTTAATGGAAAATCAATAGTATAAATATACATGACACGCTTGAAGACGTAGGTATATTGTTACGTGATTATTAGTATTCTAATGATGATGTCCAAAGGCCATTTACTGTGTATGGGTCGGGTCATTTCAAAATATATTAAACACCTACGGAGAAACAAGTTGATTATTATTTTACCAACCCAGTTATCGTCTTTTATCGGAAATTAGCTATGAATACGCTTATCTTCACTTCATTCACTATTGCTCTAAATAGTCCTATCGAGCTATAACCGAACCATTTAGTTATTATTTATCGACATTCGTCTTGGCTTTAATCCTCCCTGTCACGATCAGTCTCAATAATTCAAATATCTCAGTCCTCGTCAGTTATTGATACTTTGTGTAGGTCATCTTACATATTATTATTTTTATATTCGAGCACTTGTATTTATTTATTATCTGGTCCTTTTTTTAACTGGTAGAAGTACTCCTTCAAAAATTGACTTGCTGCTTGATTTCGATTTTCATTGAGAGTTCCTTTTTCTTTAATATTAGTTTCAATGGAAGTTTTTTGTTTTAAGTAATTTTCCGACCATTGTTGTTCTTCAACCATCCTTCCATTAGCTCTCTATTTTAAGCTTTTACCCAATAATATTACCAGGTATTAGAGCCATCATTTTCCACAATCAGGAAACTAAGTTTCTATCGATTTCCCACTTACTTACCATTCGAGGAATGACAATAAGCCGTTCCCGTCTAATGCATGGCTAATGATGAGAGCAAACATGAATATTTGGGTTATCGTCTCGTGTGTATTGGAAATGAAATAGCGCCAATCAGATATTTAGACGTAGGGTATTATAACGACACATAATGCTATTCTGAGTAGGAGTAAAGTGAGCTCAATAATGATAAAGCTCCTTTCACTGTTTCTAAAAGGTCCTTTAAAACAATATTTATATATTTAAAGTCCGTTTTAAAATTACAGTTAGTAACAAAATCTATGGTTCATATTAGGGGTCCAAACCAATTTAATGCATTTTTATATTGCGGAAGGAATTCGACATGCCAGTGGCGTGTCTATAGTTATGTTATTTAAATTAATAAAATAAAAACACATATTTTAACAAGTGTTATTAGGGATAAATGAATAATGAAAATAGGACTTTCTTTAATGACACACGTTTTGGCAGCAACTCTTCACCTCGCGATTGACTTCTGAGGAGTCAGTTCTTCTGTCGTCATTGGTATCCAGAGAAAAATAGAGCACGTATGTATTGTCGGTTGAAGTATACTTTGTATTATTTATAGGTCTTGGCCACTGTTTTTTAATAAAGTTTTTTAAATGTTGGGTAGTGTGTTATTTATGGTTAGTTTTGGCCAAATTCAGGTCAGAATTTGAGCGTCGCAGACTTGCATGGCTCAGAATACAATACACTTTAACTATTTGACAGAATCTACTTTCAAATTATTTTACTTAGAGCTTCGATTTATCGTAGGCTCGAATTAACTACTTTACGCGGATAACCCCGAGTCTACCTAGATGTGATTTGCAAATCTCAGTTTTTGTTTTGAAAGTTATGTTGCGGATTAGAACTTTTGTTTGCCGTACTTGTACAATGCTGTAGAATCGGGTGAACCTGGAAAGTGAGAGGCAAAGTCTATCGCACTGATGGTATGCTAGAGTATTTATGTGATAAAATTTTCTGACCTTTGTAAGTTAAGTTTCATAATCGCTTGTATTCGTTGCTCGCCTCGTTTAATTTATCTTGAATTTTTCCAAGATCAAGTTCAAACTCAGGAGAGGATGATAATCAATTAGCAGTTTAAATGACTAAGTAGTTCATACATGCCTCCTCCCTATCAGCGTTGGATCCCAATGTTTGCCTTGTAATACGAGAGAAAGACTTCAGCTCGAGAAGACATATCATGTTGTACAATATCTTACAATAACTTTAAAATACGTAATATAATTAGTGGTCTTGTTACGTTCTGGATCCAATATGACTCTTTGTAACTGCCTTTTCTAGCCTCCTTTGTAGTATTGGTCTTAGCATTGCTGTGAAGTGCCTTTTTACTCTTTTTGAGGGCATTATGCGTAAAAGCCTGTTGAAGCGACTACTTCGGGTGCTTTTACTGATGTATGGTTCATTAAAACAAATGAAATATTATTCTTACAAGTTATATTAACATTATAACTGCACCATCATCTCCTATTTATTTTATCGATCGTGAATAGAAGAGTTTGTTTGCAGAAGACGGCGGTCTCGGAACATTTTGCTTAGTACTCTATCTAAGGGGTGCAAGGAGTGACAGCTAAATATCAGCGATAAAAGCTGCCCCAAATGACAACCTCACCTACACGTGGTGCACCCTGCTAGAAGACAAACGAGGCTCTATCGACCGAATGGTTGCCGGAATCAGCAACCCCTTCATATTAGCCCACAGCTTATGGTGGAGGAGCCGATATGAGTTAGTGCAGCTATTTGTCCTGGAGTCGAGAAATTGGTCCCAAAGGCGGATGAATTACTAGAGTAATCAAAGGCATATGGATGTGGAAAGCCACGGGATGCCTACCACAGTAAAGATCCGAAAGAATATCCCAATAAAAATTATCATGACAAATGTCTCAAAAGAGGATAATTAGTGATCATGAAGATTGGAGACCAAGATCCGGCAGAAGAAGAAATAGCACAGAAAGAAGGCAAATTAATTTTGAACAAATTTAAAATAAGGTGTCAAAACCCGAAAACCCTATTACTATAATCTCGAAAAGAATTGCTATAACAAAAACCCATGAAGCAACAGTGGAAACTAAGAAAATCTATCGACCTAATTCGACAAATAGGTAGTTTTTATAGGACCATACTTCTGTTCCTTTCAGATTCAAAAAGATTAAAAAGCAAACATCAAATTCTTATTTAAATACTAAACCAATCCTCCTTCACTAAATTGTGTCGCCTAAATTCAAAAAGAAAGTTTATAACACTTTATATGTGTGTACTTCACGAAATCAAAAAGAAAAATCAGCCGTTTCTCATTGATTTCACTCATCTCGTTTTAAATAAATCTAAGTGAAAATTAAACTCAAAAATAATTCAAAAAAGTGTTTCACAGTAAAAGTGAAAGCATGCTCGCTAATTTCAAACCAAATGAAAAAGTATGGATATTTATTCAAAATTAATCTTCATTGAAGGTATATTTAATTTAGCAAACTATGTATGTTTTCGAGTTTAGATATGTCGTACATTTTTTAAAGAGATAATTACCAGAAAGTGGTGCCTAAACTACTTTCAGTAATATTATTTTTCAATTTTTACATCTCGACTTTTATCTAAAATTTTATTAATAATCAAAAAAAAGAGCCATTATCTGATATAAAAAATGATGATAAACTAAAAGGAGCCATAAAAAGATGCTAAAAAAGCCAAAAAAGATGCCAATGATAAAAAGAGCTATTCAAAATGTAAAAAAAGACGCCAACATTAAAAGCCATTATCTGATATAAAAAGACGATAAAGTAAACGGGTCATTCAAAAAAAAAATACAAAAAAGACGGCAACAAAAACAATTAATATTTACTAGATATGTTGGTTGAAATGTAAAATCTAGTGGATTATGTAGGCCTCCTGGGGAGTATTTGCTTCTAAAAATAATAAATACAACGAGCCATAACTCTACCTCCGGGGTGGTTTGGAGCGGAGTTAAAATTTTATAGTTACTGCTAATGAATTCGAAAACCTACCCGATTATTTCCGAGCAAGTTGATAAAATAAAACGATATACTCCTCGAAGATGTCTAATATTTCAAGTTGACATAACCTATAAATGATTTTTTTTTGCATTTCGTGAAATCCATTTTTAGGCCATTTTGTTTGGTTTGAAAATCAATGTAAAGCTGAATTAATATAATACGCATGAGTCTCATAAGGCTAGGCGAAACTCTCGGGTGCCGAAAGTTCGTGGTTCGAACCCTGCAAGATTCCAAGACTTTTGTTAATTTAAAATAAAGTTAGATATTGCTATGACTTAAATTAATATCTTACTGCTGGCATCCGATTAGAGTAAACTTCAAATACAACAGTTAAACGATTATTTATAAGTTCGCCAATGGACTAGTGGTTAATATCGTTGGACTATGATCTATAGGGTTATAGGTTCGATCCCCACAAGTCTTTTTATTAATTTAGGTATTCCCGAGGATGGCCAAGAGATTCCGAACGTATCTGTCAACTGTCAACTGCCACGCCTGTGTTCGTTTACGTGATCCAACTACTCCTAATACCACGGGTACACTGTCATTTGTCAAATCTCAGCCGTCATGCGCGGTTCGTCTCTGCGCATGTTTCTGCACATGTGCATCAAAGGGGGCGGGGCCTAACGTGGAAGGAGTGGGGGGTGTCCCAAGTATCCGAATGCCTACTTGTAGGGCTTCTTCGGTCGTTAGCATGCGAAACCCTTACGCAGATCAAACCATCAGAAGAAGCTCGAACATCAAAATAGGCACATGGAACGTGCGGAGCTTATATGAAGCAGGAGAAATAAACAATGTTGTGCAAGAAATGGACGGAATGAATATAGATATCTTAGGAATTAGTGATGCACGATGGCCAAATGGTGGAGAATACCCCACAACCAACGGTACAATATACTTTTCAGGTAACAATGCCAATCACCACATATATGGAGTCGCAATTTTAGTGTCCGAGGAGATAAACAAATCGGTAATAAACTTTATCCCTGTATTCGATCGAATAATAATACCTCAACTCCAAACCAACCACTGCAAAATTAACATCATTCAAATATATGCACCGACATCAGATAAATCAGACGAATTAATAGATGAATTCTATGAAGAGCTTGGCAATATTTTGCAAGAGATGAAACCCAGAGATATCACTTTGGTGTTAGGTGACTTTAATGCTAAAATCGGAAAAGGTAAAGCTGGTAAATACGTTGGAGAATGGGGACTTGGAGTAAGAAATGTGAGGGGATATAACAAACACTTTATACCTGGAAATCCCCACAAGATAACCCTAATAATCTTGTCAGAAACCAGATAGATAACATCTTAATAAATGATCGGTATAGAAACAGCATAAAGACGGTAAAAACCTACCCAGGAACGGATGTTTCATCCGACCATAATCCTGTAGTGGCTAGACTCAACATTAAACTGAAAAAAACAAACATCTAAGAAAAGAAAGCCATATTTAGATCTCACCCTTCTCAATATTACTGAAACAAGACAAGAAATTAAGAACAAAATCAATGTGAATCTGAAGAACATCACCGCACCAGAGATAGGCATTCCAAATAATAAAAAATGTCACATTAACAACAAATGGGTAGCTTTTAAATCTTCCCTAACCGAACCAAGCGAAACAATTCTGGCAAAGAAAACCCTTTCCCAAAAACAAGAACGGATGTCTCCTACGATACTTCAACTGATGGAAAGGCTCAAGAACGACAAGAAAGCATACAACGATATCCAAAAACAATTCGCAAACAAATAAGGCAAGCCAAAGAGGAGGAGTGGTACAAAGAGAAATGTGAAAAAATAGAACTACTACAGGCTAAAAACGACGATTTTAATTTGTATAAAAGGATTAAAGAAACAACAGGAACATACAAAAAACCAAAAACTAGCATACAAAAAGATGAGAATGGAAAAATAATCATCGAAATAGAGGAGAAACTAAAGACATGGAAAAGATACATAGACGAAATCTTTAAGGATAACAGAAAAAACGAAGAATTAATCGATGAACAGGAGGAAAGCGGACCCGAGATAACGAAGTCAGAAGTCGTGTACGCTATAAAAACACTAAAATGTGGGAAAGCCTCAGTGTCGGATGAATTGCCTGCCGAAATAATCGAACTGATAGAATGGGAACATACAGATATTCGCTGGACTTAATTAACACCATATATACCAGGTGAATGGCTCATATCAACCTTTGTAGTCATCCCCAAAAGCTCCAATGCTAAACAATGTGCAGATTATCGCACAATAAGTCTCATCAGCCATACCTTGAAAGCATTCCTGAAAATAATACATAACAGAATGTATAGGAAATTGGAACAAGATATCAGCGAGACGCAGTTTGGTTTTCGAGAAGGTTTTGGCACAAGGGAAGTATTATACGCCTTAAATGTACTCGCACAACGATGCATAGACATAAATCAGGATCTGTACATATGCTTCATAGACTACAACAAGGCTTTCGACAGGGCAAAAACACGACCATCTCATCACACTTTTAAAATCAAAAAATTTAGACAGAAAAGACATCAGAATTATTGCTAATTTATATTACAATCAAAAACCAATGTTAAAGGTAGAAGGACACAAGGGAAACAAGGGGAGTTAACATAAACGGAATATCCATTAATAACTTGAGGTATGCTGATGATACAGTACTGATAGCAAGCACACTCCAAGATTTACAAATACTAGTGAACAAAGTAAATAAAGAAAGCGAAGAATATGGACTGACAATGAACATAAAAAAAACTAAATTCATGTTGATTAGCAAAAGAACAAACAATGTCGGACAAATCTACATACACAACCAACCAGTACAACAGGTAGAAAAATACATTTACCTCGGTACCATTATCAACAAACACAACGACTGCTCCCAGGAAATAAGAATTAGAATAGAAACGCAAGATCAGCGTTTATGAAAATGAAAAAAATATTCTGCACAAGAGATATCAGTCTGGCCTTGAAAATCAGAATGTTGAGGTGCTATGCGCTGTCTGTGCTGCTTTATGGCATGGGGGCATGGAACGTGAAGAAAGAAGATATAAGAAGACTAGAGGCTTGCGAACACTAGAGATACCGGAGAATACTAAAAATTAGCTGTATAGAAAGAATAACAAAAAATATTGGATTGCTAAGACCGATGAACAAAGAAAAAGAAATAATGCTGACACTTGAAAAACGAAAATTACAGTATCTGGGACATTTTATGAGGGGGTCAAAATAAAGCCTGTTACAACTGATGATACAGGGAAGGAAGTTAGGGAAGAAGAAATGTCGGAAGAAGACGCCACTCATGGTTGAAGAATTTGCGTGACTGGTACGGATGCACAACAAATCAGATTTAGATCTGCTGTTTCAAGAATATGCATAGCATTGATGATCTCCAACCTTCGCAACGAAGACGGCACCTGAGGAAGAAGACTCTACCTATATTAATAATATTACATTTTATTCTACTTATTCCTAATTATATTTAAATATGCCGATCTATACAAATTTGCCAAATCTGTTTATAAAATAGATTTGAGCATCATGTGTTTATAGAATACTATATGATACGTTACTGAACCTTCAGCTGCTTTTCGCCAGTCTCTTTGTCTGGCTGATAGACGGCGCTGTTGGTGGATTTCTCTGAATCGTGATCTTGCGAAACTTTGTCATCTTTTCTGGATGGTTATTGACTCTGCTGGTTAATGAGTGACTCGTCAGCTTGGTGTCTGGAAAGTTTTTTCTTAAATGTTTTATTGGCAGCTGGCTTCTTAGGGGTTTAATGCTAGTTTTCGTTTTATGGCGGGCTTGTGGGTGTTTGTTCGCTCGTAGCTTGGCAGACGGAGTTTCTGGGGTGTCATGATGCTTGCTGTCATTTACACAGCCTTGTGTCTCTGTCTCTTGGTTCCTTCTTTACTTGAGGTTGGATGTGGCAAAATGGCGGTGGCTTGTATTTCTTTCTTCTGAGTATTGGCAATAGTAAAAATATCTACTTGATATAGTATTCCTTTTGAATTAAATTATCCGATATATCGTTTTTTTCTCCGAGAAGAAGTTGGTAGTTTTTCAGATGGTAACTAGCGTTGTCTATAAAGATTAATGACTTAGGAGGAGAAAGATCCAACATCTGCTCAAAATATTCCTCGAAAACATCTGCGCTCATATCCTCATGATAATCAATAGTTTTCATTGATCAAAATGCTAATAAAACACCTTTTGCAACCTATTTTTACTACCAACAGTTGTAATTATTAACCGGCTTCCTTTACCAGAAGGTGCTTTAGTTCTAGTAGACCATTCTTCTACAAAAAGTTTGCCATATTTTGCCACCCGCGTCTCCCTAAATCACCAAGATTTCATAATAATTGGAAGAGAAGGGAAAATGGTCTCAGTTAAAACAAAATAGGAGACCACTTAGGTATTATATGTTTAAAGTACATTATTTGAAAATGTGTAATGATTAAATCATCAATAATACCATGAATATATATTCTTTACGTACCCCCTAGAGACTGTCTAATATATTGCTCAGAAAATTACCCAAACTTTTTGTTACTGCCAATTCGATTGTAGTGGAACGTTTTACAAGAAGTCGCCAGGTTTATACAGACAAACCTTTCCATCACTACAAAATTTACCAGCTGGAAATATAACGTTCCATTCATATACTTAAAGATCGAAAAGTTATATTTACACTTCACTTATAAATCATAACAAATTGTTAATTTATATTCGAAGCCGGCAGTAATAATGGTCCAAATGTCGCGTAAGCCTGCAACCGATCTAAATATACGGCAGGAATCGTCTGGCAAGCAAAGACAAATAGTTGATGGGGCACGGTGCTGCAAAAAGATTCGGCTCCAGGCCAGCTATCAGATTGTGCGTGTAATGAATTTTCAAACTCGGCCCGAGGGCCCGCATGCCGTTAATTTCGAAAGAGAATTAATTTTGGACATGGCGGAGTTTTTTAGGATACGATTTTAAAATTCAGGTGCAGAGCACGAGGAGCTTTTTATTCGGAGCCTATTAGAGCTACGAATAAAAAGTGACTGATTAAATCACTGTCTTTTTTTATTATATAATATAATTTACCACTACATTTCGAAGGCTTTTGACTCCTTCGGGAGCTAGAAAATTTTGAGATCTCTTGATATTACGAGAATTGATTCTAGATACTCATCAAGCTAATTAATCTACGAGAAAGCTTCTTTACAAATAAAAATAGATTCCGACCTAAGGACCAATATTATCAAAAGAGAAGTGCGGCAGGGGGGATACAATCTCACCAAGACTATTCACGATGGCTATGGAGGACGTTTTTAGAGAATTAAATTAGCATCAACGTTGGGAAATTAATGTTGATGGGGACCACTGAAACATTTGCGTTTTGCGGACGACATCGCTATCATCGGCAGCACAGCGAATGCACTTAAGACAATGCTTCAAGATCTTCATCGAATATTATTGAAAATTGGACTTGAAATGAACCTCACAAAAACGAAGGTCATGAGCTCACATGATGTCTGGATTACTATTAACAAAGACCTCTTATGGTTGGCTTTCGGTAAACTAGGATTTGTCTTCAAACAACAACAATTTTCTTGAATCTCCAAAGAAAAATATATGAATTCTGTAAACTGCCGGTACTCACTTATGGCCTCGAGACGATGACGATAACCCGCCATTTGGGTAACAAATTGCAAGCAACACAAGGAAAAATGGAGTACCCTATGAAGTAAAATAAAGAGATCGAGCAAACACTGGAGTGATCAGTGTAATGAAATTGGTAGCGCAGCTCAAATGGCTATGAGGGAATTATATAGCGAGGCAGGACATGGATAGATGGACATACAGGGTCCTGGATTGGCGTCCGAAGGAAACTAAAAGGACCGGTTGGTACCACCCAGAGACGGTGATGCGACGATATCCAGAGGATTGCAGAAAGGAACGGGACCCAGATTGAGGTAATAGAGCTACGTGGAAAAATTTGGAAGAGTTTTATATCCAAGAGTGGATAAATACGTGTTGATGAAGAACAAAAAGTGTGAATCAATTAAATCAAGCAATTGATATGATAGAAGCAGATTAAAGTAGAGAGACGTGGCTAGATTTGGTGTCGCACTAATATGACGTACTTGGAGAAGATTCTAAACTATAAGTAACGTGGCTTATAGACATGGTGGATGACGTAGGAAGACAACGACATTTTATAAATTTTGAAGCCAGAAAACGAGGGACAATACCGGCTCCAGAAATCGCAGCAGATTTGGTGCATGCAAATATTGTTGCAGTACATGACAAAACCATTAGAAGAGGATTACGCCATATAAATCTAAAATTTAGGAGACTTGAAAAGAAACATAGACGAGCAAGGAGAGACATTTGAGTTGAAATGAAGAATAGAGCAATGGAATATATATGGACGAATCTACGCTTTAGACTGCGAATGACAGAACTGGTGGTGTTGGTGAATGATGATACATTTAATGCTGAACGATATCTAAATCGGATTTTGCGACCCATTATCTTACCATTCGCAAGGCATGGGACACCTGAAATTATTTACATGATTTATTTATTATCCATGACGCACAAGACATGGGGTCTTGCATGCAAATGTGATAAATCACTTTCTGAAGTAGAAGATGTCGCATGAATGATTTAGCCATCGCACTCCTCTGACCTTAACCCCATTGAGAATGTTTGGGATTCGCTAGGACGAGGGCTCAACAAACTAGTTGTGAGGCCAACCCCTGTAAATGAACTTGCCGGAGCAGTTGATGAAAAATGGCGTCTAATTGATCAACAAAATATAGATGAGAGATTGACAGGAGATATATTGGCCTATGTCACTCATATTATTTGGAGTAGGGCAATTGACAACTACGGAGAATCTCCAGTGACTGCGTTGGATATTTCGAAGGTATTAGACAGAGTTTGGCATGACGGATTGTTCAACAAACTGCCGTTCTTCGGACTTCTAGCCTCTCTTTGCTGCTGGCACGCCAGTTTCTTTAAGAACCGATCTCTGCACGTTGCAGTTGATGGACACATTTCAGACACATTGACCATTCAAGCCTTCATAGCTCAGAGCACAATATTTTCACCAACTCTCTTCCTCACCTATATTAACGACCTGCTAACAGAAACCAATAATCCTATTGTTTCCCAATTTAGACCAGCGAACGGGACATATCACCGCTGACAGGAGCAGATTACAGCAATTAATGAAGATCTGGAGAGGGCTCGAACTTAGGGCGATAGAAATTTGGTGCAATTCAATGCAGCAAAAACCCAAGCGGCCACGTTTACCAAGAAAGCTAATTCGGCGACGGCAGGCCCTGACATCATTATGGCAGGGTCGGATATTCCTTCAGCCTACTGGGCATTATGTCCTGACATGCCCACGTTGCTAACATCGCAAAATCAGTCTCGCAGAAGCTTGGTGTGCTATTTCGCAACAAAAGCTGTATACACCGCAGCAGCTGTTCTTGCTCTTCAAAGCGCAAGTAAGACCGTGCTTAGAATATTGTTCACACACCTGGGGTGCTGCACTAAAGCACACCCTAAAGCTGCTGAATTACATTCAGAAGAGAGCTGTGCATCTCGTCAGCGACCCGGAATTGGAATAGTCTGGAACACCGCAGACATGTGACCCCTTTTCACATATGTTTTTACGGCAGATGTTCCCAGGATCCTGCTGGGGCCATTGTGGTCTATGGCGAGGCCTAGCCATCCCGGGTATGCCAGGTGACGCGATGGTTCCTGAGATAGGCTTCCCCGAGGGGCTAAACTTCTTCTTCCCTACAATGCAGGACTGGATGGAGGGAAGGATGGGAACCTGGGATGGGCTAGTCTGGTTCACAGACGGCTCCAGAATGGGAACACTCTCCGGAGCAGGTGCGTACTGTGAGGCTCTGGGGCAGGACTGGCGAGCACACTAGGGTTTTCCAAGCGGAAGTTTTTGCGATCATGATGGGGGTCTGGGAGTCGTTAAGGCTCAATGTCGGTGGCAGGAGGATGTTCTTCTGCTCCGACAGCAAGGCCGCACTCATGGCGCTGAAGTCGGTCCGCACGCGCTCTCTGTTGATAAGGGAGTGTAGAAGCGGCCTGATTGAACTTGCAAAGCGAAAAAAGGTTACGCTGGTCTGGCTACTGGAACACTCGGGTGTACCGGGAAACGATACTGATGATGCCTTAGCCAGAGAAGGCTCCGCACGCAGATACTTGGGGCCTGACCTCTGTGTGGGGATCGCCCAGTGTGTCCGCGAAGGAGCTTTGGGGGCCTGGATGAAGGGTCGGACGGAGGAGGTATGGTGGACGTCTCCGGGGATGAGACAGACGAGGCTCACGATACATGGGCCTGTGAAGAGTCTCGCCAAGGGCCTGTTGTGCCTACCTAGGAAGGAGTGCAGGGCCCTGGTAGGATTCTACACCGGGCTTAGACGGCACCTGACCCTGCAGAGGAGGCGGAGTGTAGATGGTGGATGGAGGACGACGAGACTCCATGCCATCTACTTACGGAATGCCCTGTCTTTGCGTGGGCAAGATTCAGAATCTTCGGCGTGATTTCGATCGAGCCAGATTTAGAGCGTCGTGTTAGTCTGAAGGAAATGCGGGCTTTCTTAAGGAGGACCGGCATCCTGGAGGTTCACTAATGCGGGCTGGAGGCACAACGGCTCCAATGGGTGGCCTAGGTGCAGGGCCCGCTAGGGGCCACCCCTTCCATACTGATACTGATACTGTTTCCAGGATTTGGCTCGCATCTTCCCGCCTCTAGTAACGCCTGGGAGATAATCAGGATAGACGGCAAGAGAGCACCCATTCTTTGAACAACTGGTAATACCTAGACCATCGCTTTACAAGGACTCCTTTATCTGGCGCACTGCATCGCTGTGGATCTGACGCCCAGGAAGTTTGTTTCCTCCAAATTGCAACCTACAGCTATTCGAAATATAAAGATGAATACTGATAAATTAAGCCAAGCAGGAGCCGAGGAACGATTGAACATAGAAAGCCTAAACAATGAAGGGACTATGAAACTGTACCAAAACAGATTAACAGAAAAACTAAAGGTCCATAGTTTAGAAATAATCGAAGATATGGGAGAGACCTGGAAAATTGTCAAAGAAAGCAGTCTACAGGCAGCGGCAGAATCTCTGGCCAAAAGAAAAATAAATAAAAACAAACGCAAATATAAAACACCATAGTTCGACGAAAGACTAAAAATATTGGCCAAAGAAAATAAAGAGGCGTTCCTTAATCACGAAAGCAAACAAAAATTTGAATCTAGAGAAGAATACATCCGGATATGAAACAGAGTAAATCAAGAAATAAATAACATCAAGAAAGAACACTGGGAGAAATTCACGAAAGATATGGAGCACGACTTATATGGATCCCAGAAGAAAGTGTGGAAAATGATACGGAGACAAAGAAAGGACATGAATGAATTTATACGAGGAACAATGGACCAAACATTTTACCAACCTATACGGAGAGTAGCAGAAAATTACAGAGAAAGCAATGCTGCAGACAACAATGCTAAGTTGTTGTTCGTGCAACGAAAATTGCACAAGAAGGAGTAAATACAAGAATAAAAAGACTAAAGAACAGAAAAGCGCCGGGCCCCGATGAAATACACAATGAGCTCATAAAATGTGGGGGACCAACATTACACACTTGGTTGCTAAAATTATTTAAGAACGTAATAATAACGGGGAAAATCCCAGAAGAATGGAAAGACAGCCTTCTACTGCCGATACTTAAAAATGGTAACAGAAAAGACCCAGAAAACTATAGGAGCATTAGCTTAATGAATAGCACTCTGAAACTACTAGCGATAAAAATAAAAGACATATTAGAAAAATAAATAGACATAGTGGAAGCACAACAAGGCTTTAGAAAGAATCGCAGTACCGTAAATGCAACATTCATTTCGAGACAAATAGTGGAAAAGTCATTGGAATATAACAAACCCGCATACATGTGCTTTGTGGATTTTAAAAGTGCCTTTGGTCGGGCAAAAAGAAATGACATTTTAAAAATGCTGGAACAAAAACATGTAGACTGTAGACTAATTAAACTAATAAAAGAAATAAACAAAGACAACAGAATAAAAATCATAACGTCAAAAAGAGATACAGAACCCATACTTGTAAATGGAGAGATATGGAAGGGGACTCGCGCAGCCCTTTACTGTTCAATGTAGTAATAGATAAAATAAAAGACGCAGTGAAGAAGCGAGATGGATATAGAATGGGAGCTAACAAAGTCAATATAGTATGCTATGTGGACGACGCACTACTGGTGGCGGACAATGAAGACGACCTACAAAGACAACTTCACACATTCAACATCACGGCATCATAACATGAAGATTTCTGCGGAAAAAAAACAAAATGCATGGTGATTAAAAGGGACCCTCGAAGGTGCAAATTGGAAGTGGACGGCAGAAGCATTGAGCAGGTTATGACATTTACTTACCGGAAAAAAGCAAACCAGATGATGCGTAAAGCAGAAATGAAGACTCTAAGAACAATAAAGGGTAATAAACACTCAAAGACAGACAAACAAATAAGAGCATACGGGAGCAATATAAGATCCAGAACATCAATAAATGGATAAAAGCAAGGAAAAGAGACTGGGATAGTCATGGCACTTAACAGATTCGCTAACATCTGCAAAAATAATAAACCTTACAGTAGAAGACCAACAGGAAGATCAAAGAAAAGAGGGAAGTACTACCTACTGACAACAACAACAACAGAAACAGAATGAGAGGCAGACAAACAAGAGCAATCCTAGTCAGACGAAGAAGAAGAAGAAGAAGCTATTCGAGAACCGAGTCAATCAGTCTCTTCGAACACGCACTGCTCATCGAATGCCATAGGATTTCCCTTTAGTGTGTGTGTCATTGCCATAAAAAAAATTAGGTACTCGGCAATGAAGAATAATTGACAAACTAAGCGACAAAATATCAAGCATAAAATAGTTGCTTATTACTCTCGTGAACAAGTGAATTAAAGTTATAATTCAGCGGTACTAAAAGGCTCGATTATTGGCTTAAGCTAAATTACGCAATTAGCTCGGAAAAAGAGGAGAATTTATTTAAAAATCTATTTGTATACAGCTACTCTACGCTATGAGTGATATGTATTATGCATGGCGTATGTATAATGGATTTTTCATAACTTATAGTTTCCTTGTGCTTTCAGAAATAAAGGACCGTTGATATATACGATGGGGAATTCTGAAAAGGAATTAAAGAGAAAATAATATTGTTCGGAGACGTCAGCTTAGACATAGATGGAGAACTCTGGGATGGTATTAAAGGAAAAATAATCTTATTTGAAGCATGTTCTTTTGATATACCTGGCTACACTAAATATTTATTATTAGAGGATGCACATTACCTTATTATGATGTAATATCTCCTCGGATACTCCTATTTAAATGGCATATCATTTATCCATTGAACATAATGTAACCAGCCTTAAGCGCTAGATGCCAAATATGTAACCTTATATGCTAATAGCTCATTAGGCGGTCAAAATGTCAGGTTTACTCAGCTGATTCAATTTAGGGCGCCACTAAATTTTGTTTCAAGAAATTTATCAATGATTGTTGATCCTTGAAAATAGGGTCATAAAATTTAGAAAAATACCTTGTAAAAGGAATTTGAATACACAGATTAGTTAATATCTTGACTGCAATTTACCAAAATAAACATCAGGATTATAAATAACTTATTTGTTAAGAAAAAAGGTAAACTTACAACACTCTTTTAGGACAATTAATCCTATCTCAAATCAATTTCAGGTTCTAAGTATCCTTTTAAACCAATAAGAAGAGTCTCTTGTTAGATACCTCACCAGTCCAATAAACAGTCCAATAAACAGGCCTCAATAATACCAAACTGTGAGGTAAATACGTATATATACAGCCGTTAAATATCTATAGATAAACGATTTAGCGCCAAGTCGATTCCAATATCAAGGCGACCAATTAAATTTGCTAATTTTAATTAGATGAAATAAATTACTGCCATGAGCTTTACAGCCAAGTACAGTAAAATTAACTCAATCAGCTATCCTAATACTAGCTAAATGAAATATCTAACTAGCTGAAGATAAAATGAGGCATATCTTTTAAAGCTAAGTTCGATAAACAAGATAGCTATATAGGTAAATAAATGAGAATTAACGAGAATATAAACGATATACGTCAAACGGCCTAATCGTTTAATTATGAATTAATTAATCAAAATGATCGACAACGAGAAACGATATACGGTAATTCAGATAACCGACTTATAGTCGTTAATTATAAATTCATTAATCCAGAAACGATATACGGCAATTTAGGCACTTAAATAAATAAAATTGATTTTATTTTATTTTGGACCGGTTGTAGACACCGTCGCTCCCTGGAAGTAAGTCACCATGTGATTGCGTCACCCAGACAAAAAGCCTTGGTACGACTAACTGACCGCGGAATTAGCTAGGTCAGCGTGAAATTCTACCTAATAGAAGGAATTCTACCCTATAGAAGGAATTCCGTATTCAGAAAGAATTTGGCCCTCAGAAAGAATTCTGTCCTTCAGAAAGACCCTAGTTAAATGATAAATTATTTTAGTCATCTTAAATAGAAGCACTGTGCCGTATCTGTCCCGCAGGTTCGAGTACCTGGAGTAAGCTCGCGTGATGTATGACAGCGAGAGTATATATAACACAAATTAACCAGGAGAAAATCGCAATACTGTTTTCAGTAACATTTATAACGTTACACATAAGGTAATACACGTACAACTAACTAAAAAAAAAACGAAGCTAAACGAAAAGAAAATATTGTCTAAATTGTGGAATAGGATCTAAAATACATGACCTAGTTGTTCAGTGCATCAGCTGCATAGCAATTTCGTGAACTAATTACGCTCAGTGGGGGGCGGTAAACTAACATATATTACGGGAGGTAATAAGTTCTACATTTTCTCTGCGATAAAATGACTATTTATTTAGCAAAGCTTGGATAAATTTTATATATAAAAGCATCACTCTTGTATTAGTTAAATAGCAGTAGTTAGATTTAGAATGACTGAATCAAACTTCCGCTTCTCTCGTTAGAAACATGTGTGAAATATGCACCATACTTTCATTAGAACGGGCCATATAATAAACGTAACGGTGTGGTTAGAACATAAAACTGCCTAAATTATATACTTGCCGCGAAAAACTCGTGGCAGATACCGATACACTTGAATTTATAATACTGTTAAGCTGCAATAAATTTCGCAAGGATTTTAAAAATAGCCAGTGAAAATTTTCGTAAGGGACGTTATTTTGCTGATAAATTCATAACACGGGTAACACTAAAATTATAAATAGGAATATTTTAACCAATGGACTCTCAGATAGGTTTTATGGAAACCATTAACCTCGTAAGATCTCTCGACCTGATATCTCGAAGCCATATTATATTCCTTTTAAACCCTTTCAAACTTTTCCATCGTACCTATACATAACATCTGCGAGCTTCAATTTTTAAATGCACATTGAAAAGATAAGTCACGTTTCCATGTTTGCCCCAGTCCTTAGCCACGCCATCCTACGGGAAGAGCTCATATGGTCCGTTCAGAAATTCTTAATGGAAAAATCTATAGTATAAATGTACACATCACGTTTATGGATGTATACAGCGTGTGCTACAATACGCCTTTATTTTCAAGAACTTCAAATCTGTTGTCCGTATTTTGATATGGTGATGTAAATTAGGATGTCTCTAGATTGACATTGATTTAATCGAGATTACGATTTCTTGGGTTTTTCAGTCTTTTGATATCGCAGGTACTTTAATTGTCGGGATTTTGATATTGGGATTCGGGATTAAGATTTCTCAAATTCTTACAGGCTTTGAATGTTCATTGGCTGCATTTTAAGGTTATTGGGTTTTGTTATTGTCGAATTTTTGACTGTCAGCATCTTGATGTTGTGATGTGGATTAGGATTTCTTGGCATTGATTTTACAACTGTTGGGATTTAGGTATTTATGCAATATGTGCAAAAGTACCAAGTTTTTTGTACGAAACGTAAAAATTGTCAACCGATACCGCAGGTTTATGGTGTGCTTTAGTGCGGCACCCTAGATGTGTGAACAATATTCTAAACACGGTTTTAGTTGCGCTTTGTAGATCAAAAGCAGCTGCTGCGGTGTATACAGTTTTTTTGTTGCGAAACAGCGCACCAAGGCTGATTTTGCGATGTTACCAATGTGGTTATGCCAGGACATATTGTTGTTGACCGAGACACCCAGTAGTTCAATTTGCGAGGATGAAAGAATGATTGGTCCTTCCATAATGATGTCTACCATGTGGTAGATCGCACGGTGAAATACCACCGCATTGGCTTAGGTGGCGTAAAATAACATCTGGTTCATGTCTCGCCACCATGCCTTTGTGGATCCGGTTTCCAGGATGGAAAAGAAAAGAGAAAATATTGCATGATGGCGCCTCCCAGATCAAAATACTCCGAAGGTAAAAAAATCCGGGTGGAGGCTGGCTAGGGACGACCATCAGGCCTCAACGTCTCCAGGATAGAAAATCAAATCCGATTGGACTTCTGCAACATAGGAGGCATCAACACAAATATTAACTCGATCTACCAGCACCTAACATCAAATAAACTTCATATTTTAGCTCTATCAGAAACAAAAGTGAAATCAAGCACTACACATGTTCACTCGAATATACCCGGATATGACCTATACTCCCGATTTCGACATAACTCTGGATTAGCTGTTTTTATACGAGACGATTTATGTTGTCAACGAGAAGAAACATACGAACCTATGGACTTCGATGTCATGTAGTTCAAATTAAGCACAGATCGAGCAACTAAATTAATTTGTTGTTTGTATAGACCACCTAGCGAACACCAATAGCATAGTAAGAGACTTCAATGTACATAACATCGACTGGATAAAACACTCCAACAAAAACGGCGATAAAGGACGAGAAGCCGAGTTTTTTTCTATAAGTGACGGACATATTCAGCTGGTTGACGAACCTACCAGAATCCTAGCCCGTCAAAAAGACTTTGTTAGCCTTCTGGATCTATTATTAATAACTAATCCTGACTTCTACATCGTAACTATCCAACTTCCATTGGGCTCATCAGGCCATAATCTTATATCCGCAACCTGTGAACTTGCTATCAAAATACAGGAGCTACATGTACCCCGAAAGGTTTGGTACTATAAATGTGCGAAGTGGCGTGATCTTCGCTACTTTCTTTTCTTTGGAAAGATGTCTGCTTTAGGAATCACAACACTTCTGAATCTGCTGATGAGATAACTCGAGTTATCCTAGCTGGCATGAAAGCTTTCATCCCCTCTTCTACGAAACGTATCTCAAACAGTATACCATGGTTTCAGACAAACTGCTCAAGAGCAGTTAATGCTAAAAATGCCGCCTACCCCAAAAGGCGCCGAAATCCGACAGCCGAAAATCGAAATATATTCATCACGACTAGAAACCAGTGTAAGCGAACCATTTACAAGAGCAAGAAGGGATATAAGTAGCAGATCAAGAACAAGCTTCTCAACTGTCCTAATGGATCAAGATCTTTTGGTCAGTTGCCAAAGTTCTTAATCAGGGTTTCTCAAAAACATCAATCCCACCACTGACCAAAGATGAGGGCTCAATAGCGGCCAAAGAAAAAGCGATCATCCTTGCTGAAATATTTGCATCAAATTCTATCTTAGATCATCAAGGAAAGACTCCCACAACGATTCCGAGTGTGAATTCCTCAATGCCAGGTCTGGTATGTCGCCAACACGAAGTGAAACGAATACTCAAAAACCTAGATACTGTAACAGTCCGGTTTGGTCAGTGTGAAATATCTTTAAATTTCATTTTATATGCTGCATTTAGCAAAAAAATGCTGTATTTTCCGGCAAAAATTATTGAAAAGAGGTCAATACCCTTCGGTTAATTAATTCTGAATTTATTGATTCGATTTGCTGTCAATAAGCTTAAGGTTGCCGCATTTATGAATGTAAATTAATTTTATTCTAAATATAGGTTAACGGTATATTTGTATTAGCTTTTATAACACTGTTATACAGCCTCAGGCACTTTGTAACTAAATTTATTTTAATTGACAAGCGAACCACAGATCACTTAGGTTTGATCAAATCACTAAAATAGGATATTATGTTATTAGTATAAGTTTGCTTAATTTATATTACATTACCGTAGAATGGCCAGCAAACCGTTCTATATTTTTAAGAATTGTGTTAATAAAAGCTGCCTTTAAGCTTCATTAGATCCGTCAAATATTTCATAAGTTTTGACAACGTCTGATAAAACATTTTGGGACATCTGGCTCTAGCTGGTTTCAATCCTAGCAATATTCGGTTGGTACTGTTGATAGCATTGAGTAGTAGGAATGGGCTATTTCCCATAATTGCTGCTGTCGATTTAGATTTTTAAAGTTTATTATTTCATTTAGGAATATTTTCTAGTATTTCTGGAAGAAGCTTTTTGCTTGAGTGCAGTCATAGTGACTCAACATTTAGTATTGTATTTTATACTACCCTTTTTAGGGATATTATGTTGGTTTCTAGTTTCTGTTTTGACACGACCGATCAATCGGGATCTAAATACTGCACTAGGTAAGCATTTTCTCTGGAATTATTTTTTCTATTGCTTGGGAAGCACGTCGACGCCATGATGCTAATGGCCTTTTCCCTTATTTCCAGAAGCTTCCGAGCTCTTCTTACTAAACAGAGACCGTCGACTTTCTAGCCACCCTCCGTCAAAAGCAAGGTAATTATTGCTAGTTTTTTATCTAATTTAACGATTTAATTGCTTTATCTGTGTTAACCTTTTTTTTTGTACATTGTCCACCATTTGCTTTGCATTCCATGTGTTATCTTATCTATTCCATTTTATCATATCTAAATTTTTATTTTAATGTGACTTTAGTCTTGATATGGGGAAGTTTATAATTTCTTTTAGGGGTTCATGGCTATCTCTTTTTTATATTCCAGTTGTTTCTACCTACTGTATTTCAATTATTTGCAAATCCATTGATAGTTTTTTTTTGGGGGGGGGGGGGGGGGTTTTTTTTTTAAAGAGAATTTATTTATGTAAGGGGGCTATAGTTTTTTTAGTTGAAGCAATGGGGCTTTGTCTAATGCGTATTGGGTTATTACAGGGTTCTGCCACAAAGGTCAACATTGCGCTCTGATACTTCTGGACGTAAAAAATGCATTTAATACGGCATCCTGGCCGTAATCATGGAAAAACTACGTAAGGCTGAAATCAGTGTTTACCTTCGGAACATCCTACATAATTATATGGCTGAAAGGATTATCATTTTGGAAAGAGACGCTGAGTATGCTGTCTATGGGGGAGTTGAGGCTGATGTGATGAGGCTGGGCGGTGTATATATAATATGTTATGTGGATGATCTGGCGGTTTTCAAGCTTCAGAGACACCGAGCGACATGGTCGCTAAGGCAAACTACACCCTTAGCCTTATCTCAACCTGGATGGAAGACTATAAACTCAAGATTGCCCCAGAGAAAACTGAAGCAATCTTGCTTAGTTTCAAAAGTAGAACCGAAGAAATAAAGTTTCTGATACAGGATCGGGAAATATCAGCACAAAGGTCCGTCAAATATCTTGGTTTTCATCCAGATAGAAGGCTTAACATGTCAGGACACATCAAAGAAGTATGCTTAAAGGCAGAAAAGTCAATCAAGTCTCTAAAATGTCTCCTACCTAACATTGGCGGACCCTCAGCGTCTAAGCGAAAAATTCTGGCAATGGTATGTCAGAGTATAGTGCTCTACGGAGCTCCGGCTTGGTCTTCAAGGGTTCACTTAGGTGTCAACAAATACGTTTGAGTTCAACGCAGAGAAACATTGCCCTGAGAGTCTGCTCGGCATACTGCACGGTCTCTGGCAGGTCAGCAAACGTTATAGCTGGACTCATACCTGTGCATTTGCTGGCTGACGAGATGAAAAGGATTTTTGAACCTGAAGGAGCTACCGACTATGAAAAAAAATGGAACGCGAGCAAACGCTAGAGGCATGGCAGCAGGAATGGACAAGTGGTCCTGACAACTGGACCAGACAAATAATTCCAGAGATACCTACATCCCTGGTACAACAGAAAATAGGGCAAAACCTCGTATCAGCTGACGCAATTCCTTACTGGCCACGGTTCGTTTGGTACTTACACCCATAAAGGAAACGAGAAGATGCGAGCTGTCTATGTTGTGGAGTTAATGTTGACGGACCGGAACACACAATCTTCGAATGTCCTAGATGGAATCTAAAAAGACAGAGTATTTACTTGGACATAGGGGAGGTATTAACAGCAAATAATATTGTCAGAAAAATGCGAGTAAATCTGGAATAAAATAAATACTTACATATGCTACGTCATAACTTCAAAGGAAAAGAAGGAAAGAGAAGTCCAAGCAGGACGCGAAGGTAGAAAATGACTAACCGGCATTTTTCTTGAGGAGATGTTTGAAAAGACGGGTCCAAGAAAGGTTTGTGGCTGGAAACTGGAGGGGAGGAAAGGGTTTTAATGGGTTGGCGCTCTAAGGAGACTCTAACCCCACACTACCCCAGGCGCCAGACACCAATGCCTGGGATGTCTGTATAGCAGATTTCCTAAACCTCCTAAAAAAAAGGTTCTATCACCTGGCTACAAATCTTATCTCCAGGCCAACTTTATTGCCGAGTCCTCTACTAGCTCTACCCCTAGCCAGTGCTATAGCAGTACCTACAGGTTCCCGGCGCCTCCACGAGAGCTCGACGACCGGATCGGTATCGTACAGAAGCCGTAGTTTATTTATTCATTTATTTTTTCTGGCCGATTGATATTATTATCAAAATATAAATTTAGTCTTGTTGGCCATGCTTTAAGATAGCTGAAGTATACTTGTTCATTTATTTTTCTGACCGATTGATAAAATCGCTCTTAATTTCTTTTTTAAAATATAAATCAAGCATTGACATAGTTTCCAATAATTTTATTCTTCGATTATTCATTTATCCGGATATTGATTTAATTATTGTGGCCATTTATCTCTACCCACTATTATTGCTACCTTTATAATTGGTGCAGTTATTAGCGCACGCACACACATATGTAATAAGCTTAGGTAAAGTCAAAGTGATCACTTCGGATTGTAGTGTTTAGAGCATTTAGTTGTAAGGCATACAGTACCGAATTAACAACAGAATTGGTCTCCGTACAACCTGCATATTGTACTCTATTTATCAATTACTTTAAAGTATTGTGGCGGATTTCATCTACCGACTCACAGGTGGGAGCACCAACCAATAATCAGCCAACATCTCACCGCAGACTCACGATGTCTTATGGCTTCAAATAATAGTCCTTGTTCATATTTGGAACTATTATTTGAAGCGATAAGGAATCGTGAGTCTGCGGTGAGATGTTGGCTGATTATTGGTTGGTGCTGCCACCTGTGAGTCGGTGGATGAAATCTGCCACAGTCATTTGACATTCCCTTGTTTTTAAATTGCAAATTTTAATGTAGGATTGTTGCTGTGTTTAAAAAAAAGAACTAAGTAGCAAATAGATTGTTCCTTAAATTTTAGATTGTGTTTTCTTTATTAAGTTAAAGTTTGAATACCTTTGTTTGATAAGGGTGCCTAATAACCCCGTACAAGACCAGCGGAGCTTTTTCAGTTCAGTTGGGGAAAACTGGTGGCGCTCTACGCAATAGTGCTTAAGAAATGTGCTGTTGAACTAACAGCTCCAATATGCAGGCTTTTCTCCCTATCATACAGAACTGCATGTTTTCCTTCTAGCTGGAAATGCGCTCAAGTGCAACCAATCCGGAAGAAAGGTAAGAAAACGATTCTAAATAACTACCGTCCAATTTGCCATCATGTCAAAACTTATGGGAAACTGATCAACGAACAACTCTTAAAATATCTCGAATCGGCAGGCATCATAAGCGATCGTCAGTATGACTTCCGCAAGCACAGATCAACAGGAGATTTCCTGATCTGCATGACCTACCTGTGGACCAAAGCCATCGAGAGCTACGGCTAATCTCTCTCGACATATCCAAAGCATTTGATAGGGTGTGGCATGACGGATTGTTAAGCAAATTGAGAGCATACGGACTACCACCAGCATTGCTTCTATGGCTTTCCAATTTCTTGGATCAAAGCATCCGAGTTGGTATTGATGGAGATCTCTCAGAGGAATTTCAAATAAATGCCAGAATTCCTTAAGGTTGTATATTATCTCCCACACTATTCCTGTTCTATATCAACGATCTCTTAGAGATGGGATAAACAATTCTTTTTACAACTTTGCAGATGACAGCACTCTTATATCCTCATTCATATCACGGACTCCAGTGACCGCTACTCGTTCCTAAGGCGAGTGAGAAAATCAGATTGCTGCCATCAATGAGGATATGAACGCCATCGTGGAATGGGGTAAGGAAAATAATGTCCACTTTAACGCAGGAAAAACTGAAGCCGTTGTCTTCTCAAAAAGAGAAAGCAAACACCGCAGGACCTGACTTATCAATGACAGGGAAACACTGACTCTGGTCTCATCCAGAAGCTTGCTGGGCAACAACGTGCCTTGGCGTACTCACGCCACCAAAATCGCCAAGGCAGCAGCACAAAAGCTAGAAGCACTCTATAAAGCAAAAAAGTTTTATACACCTAATTAGCTCTATAAGGCCCAGATAAGACCATCTCTGGAATACTGTTCCCATGTGTGAAGCTCGGCACCCAAACACTTGCTCAAGATATACAGAGGAGAGCAGTCCGTCTTGTGAACGACCCATAGTTGACTAAAGATAGTCTTGAAAATCTAACAAAAGTGGCGGACCTATCTATTTACTATCGAGACTGCTACGAAAGGTGTTCGAACGAGCTGGCACTTATGATTCCACCCAGAGTTGTGCCAAACAGAAACACCCGTCAGACACAAGGTGCTCATCAACATACGATTCAGTTGCGAACACCTTGGACGTCCCTGATGCGGTACTCCTTTGTCTGGAGGACTGCCTCGCTCTGGAATGGACTTACTTGTAACGTCATTCCCGAAAACTAAAACCTACAGTGCCACCATCTTCTCCGCACATGAGTGGCATAGGATTTTCTTTTTGTGTGGTTGCCCAACATAAAAAAACTTCCTTTTGGGTTTCTTGGTAAACCTGGCTGCTTGCGTTTTTGCTGCATTGAACCGGACCAAATTTCTGTCGCCCCAAGTTCGAACTCTCTCAAAATCTTGATTTATTTTATTGTTGTAATTTGCTCCTGTCTGCTGTGATAAGTCTCAGTCGCTGGTAAGGATTTTTCTAATCTAATCTAATGATGATATTATTAGTGCTTTGAAGTTGGCGAAACATTAATTGTGGGGATTTTGATGTTGTGATCTAGGATATCCCGTAGGTGATTTTGGAACTGTTGGGATTACTATTTTTGAAGACACTTCCTTCGTAAGGATTTTCATTGTAGATATTGTAAAATTGTTGAGATTTTGATACAGACAGAACTTTGACTATCAAGGTTTTGATGTTGTCATCATTAGAATTGCAATTATTATACTCTCGGGATTAGGAATTTATTCAATGGGATATTTATTGCTGAGATTTTGATTCAATATAAATTTTGCTTGTAGGTATTTTAATTATGTGGTGTTGATTAGGATTTTTCGAGACTGATTTTGATACAACTGATTTACAATTTTTCGTGCTTTCATTGTTGGGATTCTCATATCGTTGAGATTTTCATATGGTCAGGACTTGATTGGATGAATTAAGATTAGTTGTAGAAGTAGTATTTTCTATGTAATATATTATAAATACCAGAGAGTAAAATCCGCGAAATTATGAATACAAATTAACATCCACGACGTCTGTAGGACGAACAAATAATTTCTAACGTGCGGTATTTAAGGTTATCACTAAAATGAGACACATCATGCCACGAAATCTGAAATAAAAATTTACTTTATCCAAAAATAACTAAATTATTTACTATAACTAAACATAAGCACATTTTATTTGTGTATGTAGATTCTAATAATTTTACTCCAAAGATGCCTCACTGGAACTTCATTGACTCCATTTACTCTACTTTTACCAAACCTATCAGAGCACATTTATTATAAGTGTCTGTTCTATTCGACGACCCAACTGCATCCCTCATTTGCCCTCTAAGTTGCTAGAGACTCTTAGATTTGATTTGCACAAATCCTGTTTACGAAATTTCCCGGAAATTATCGTCTCGTCTGTCGATTTACTCCGGCGAAAATCGTTTTATTCGAGGAAGATTCAATCTATAAAGAATTGATTCAAACTTGTCTAAGGAGAATTAAATCTCTAAATTTTACACGAGCAATTCCTGCCTTGATTGTAGTACTTTATGCATTAATTTTTTAAAAGCAGTTTGATTGGAGTAGAAATATCTGCCTTTTCAGATGAGATTTCTTCTCATTCTACATGAAGTAAGAGATATGGGGCAAATAGACATATAGTGAACTACTAAAAAAATTTAAACTACTAATTAATTATCACCCTGTCCTAAGTTTGAACTTGACTTGGAAAATATTATGTAAACATACAAGATGAATAATAAATAACGTGAGCGAACAGCGCAGGCAACTATGAGCCTTAAAGTTACAATGGTCAGCTGACTTTATGATATAAATAGTGAAGCGGACCATTGGAATTGGTCCGGCAGGCTTTTGTCCCTCATTTACAACTGAGCAATATTCCAGCAAGGACCTTACAATAGAACAATAGAGATTACGAAAAGTTAACACTGAAAAATCGGTCGAGATACGCTGAACAAAACCCAGCATCTTATAGGCTATATTAGCAATGTGAACATTAAAAGACATCTTGCTGTCAAAGGTGACACCAAGATCCTTCATATGAATGCACATAGGCCAAACCCCCCTATTTAGACTATACTGACAATCTAAAGGCTCTAATGAACGAAAACACTTCGCCACATTTATGTCCATACAATTTCTCTCACACCCCTCATAAATATAATTGAGGTCCCGCTGCAGATCATCTGCGTCCTGCAAGGAGTCGGTGCACTTGAATACCTTAAGGTCATCCGCAAAAAATAAGCATTCACTAGAACTGATGTTCTGCACCAAGTCCATTACAAACAAAGAGAACAGAATACGCCCACAGTGGAAACCCTGTGGAACTCCCGATGGCACCTGGATGGGACCTGATAATGACCCATAACATCTAACGTATTGAGTCCTGTCGGATAAATAACTCTCGATCCATTCAAGAAATGATCCACTTATACCAAGCTTCCCAAGTTTTGCTAAAAGTAAACGGTGATTGACCCTGTCAAAGGCTTTAGAAAAGTCTAGATAAACAGAGTCAACCTGCCGTCCACCCTCCATGCCACTAGTGACGAAATTTTGGTACATAACCAGATTTGTAGCCGTTGACCTGCCCTGCATGAAGCCGTGTTGCTCCTCATTAACGTGTCTGAATTCCCATGTCAATCTCCGACCAACCAGGCAATCCACTAATTTTGGGATATCAGACTGATTACAAACTGCTGCTGTTGTAATTAGCGGAAAACAGATGTCCTGGTAGATTCATAGTGATGCAGTGCGCCAGACAAAGGAGTCCATGTAAAGAGACGTTCTACGTGGTTTCAGATGTATGACAACTGGGTGCGCTCTTGGGAACATCTGACGTAATAATATTTATAAAACAGGAAGATCTCGTCCACATGTCTTCGGTGTTCCAGACTGTTCAGATCCCGGGTCAATTCCGGGTCACCGACGAGGAGCTCAGCTCTCTTCTAAAGATAATCCAGCAGCTTAAAGGTGTGCTTAAGTGCGGCGTCCCAGATGTGTAACCAAAACTCCAAGCACGGTCTCATTGGTGTTTTGTAGAGTAAGAGCAGCTGGTGCGGTGTATACAGTTTTTTGTTGCGAAATAGCGCACAAAGCTCCTGCGTGGCTGATTTTGCGATGTTAGCAACGTGGTCATGCGAGAACATATTGCTCTTGACCGAGAACCCCAGTAATACGATTGACGAGGATGAAGAAATGGTCCAACCTGCCATAATGATCTCAGGGCTCGCGGTATTAGCTGTCTTGGTAAACGTGGCTGCTTGGGTTTTTTTGCTGCATTGAACTGAATCAAATTCCGGTCGCCCCAAATTCGATCTTTCTCCAGATCTTGATTAATTGTTGTCCTGTATTCCTCTCTGCGGCGATAAGTCTCAGACGCTGGTAAAGGTTTTTCTTATCAAGATTAGGAGACAAGGGTACTGTCATCTGCAAAACTGTTAACAGGATTATTGGTTTCGCTCAGCAGGTTATTAGCACAGATAAGGAACAGAGTTAAGGAAAGTATTAAAGTATTGCGCCCTGTGGCTCTCCCGCATTAATCTGAGATATACCCATCAACTGCAACGTGCAGAGATCGGTTCTTAAGGAAACTAGCAAGCCAGCTGCAGAGAGACGCTGGCAGCCCAAAGAACGGCAGTTTGTTGAACAATCCGTCATGGCAAACTCTGTTGAATGCCTTCGAAATATCCAACGCAATAGCTCGAGATGCTCCCTAGTTCTTAATGGATCTACTCCATATATGAGTGACATGGGATCTTCTGTCGATCTCTGTTTGCGGAAGCCGTATTAATTATCGCTAATTACTCTGTTGGTCTCGAGGTACTTGATTACTTGCTTATTGACTACACGTTCCATGACTTTGGGGAATATTGGAAGCAAGCCAATTGGACGATAGCTTGAGGGCGTGGTTTTCTTCCCTTTTTTTGGAACAGGTTGCGCTCGAATTATTACTATTTGGTAGTAGTTTGAGTTGTTAAGTATGTCAGTTAGCAAACATCCAAAGAAAAAAAGGGAAATTAGGCTCGTCAAATTATTGACATTGCCTTAGTTGGATTTTTAAATAGCTGAAAACGTGTTCAAGTACCATTTCAGCATCGAACAAGACACCTCCTAGTAAAACAAGAAAAAGTAATGATTTATCGCCTAAGATGTAGTTAAACACTTTGCGACTTTAATTAAACTTATATTAATTCTGAAACTTCACACAGCAATAGAAATATATCAAAAGTCACGCAAGACGATCTTTAATGGCTGTTTAAATAGTCTAAGTTGATTATATTGCGCTACTTCTCGCATGCATCAGAAACAGGAGGCCTAAAATTAACAACGAATACCAATTTATTAATAAATAGGGACGATCAGTAGCTCGATTATGAGTATTTTCAAGGAACTAAAATGTATAATTAATGCATAATTTCCAACATTTACATGTAGTGTTGAGATATGGGTTCTGATTAAAAGCACGACTGATATATTAAAATTTAACGAAAGCGCAATAAAAAAAGCTTCAAGAATTTACTCATAATAATTATAAGAAAAAGTAAGCTTTTGAAATTATAATTTTTAAGTTGCCGATCTTGCGAGCTAGTTTTGATACATTCGTAAATAGCTAAGAATCATAAAAAGTGTTTTGTGATCAGTAGAGTTTTAATACAATTTAATTTTGACTATAGTACCTACTCTTTCTATAAACTCAAATTAGCTCATACAATATACCATTTTTTATAAAATAACGTAAATTAAATATTGTGCATTTCATATAAAGAGCAAAAATTCTAATACTTAAAAAACGTGTTATAGATGAAGCATCCTACAAAAATGAATTTCAACATATCTTTTCATGCCGTATAAAAAATGTGCGTTATTAATGTGGAACACACACAAATATCCGAATTCCTCATATCTAAGAGCAAATAAGATAAAAATATTTAACTAAGATTTTACGTGGTAATCGGTGCTCGAATAGCGAGGTAGATTATTAAACCTTTAGGGAGATAAGTTTTAACCCAAAAATAAAAACAAACATGGTCGTACGTAATCATTACAAAAAACTAATCTAAACCTATCGAGTGACAAATATAGTTTATTCATGAGTTCAAGCATAACAACAATATAATACTATAATATTCTAGAGGAGATAGCTGCAGTCTGGAGGAGTAAAGAGAGGGTGCAAAACAGGGTTGTACCTAGCTTCGCAATTTTACTAAAAACAGCAGTATTTTGTACTAGAATGTAGATGCACAAGCACTGGCGCTATACGGAGCCAAAAGGTGCAGGATTATTCAAATAAAAGTAATCAGTGAACAGGAGGAAAAAGGCGAAATAAGATGGGGTTTGAAATATTCGACAAAATTCGCCACAACACAGTTTTATCCACAATCAAGGGAGCAGGAATAAACTTTTGTAATGCCCCAGTGGCTCCAGGAATTTCTGGTCGGTAGCAGAGATAGTAAGTAATAACTTTACAAATACGTCTCTACTACCCTTGAGAGACTAGCGCAGCGACATGGCGACAACAGCTAAGGAAAAAGCAAACATATTCGCCGAAATGTTTTCATCGCACTCCACTCTAAACGTAACCCACCATATCCAACGTCAACACTACCATGAGAGAAGTTAAATTTCATCACCGTGATATTCGTAAAATCCTCAAAGATCTAGATACGCAAAAGACATCAGGACCGGGTGGACTATTTACCATCGTGTTAAAGAACTGCCCCAACTGACTACCATCTTCCCAGGCTTTTTCTCTGTTTAACTGAAAAGCGATTTACCCATCTTCTTGGAAAGTCACTCGAGTGCAACCTCTTCCAAAAAAGGCAAGAATACCACGCCCTCAAATTATCGCCCAATTACCTTGCTTACAATAATCTCCAAAATCATAGAACGTGTAGTCAATCAGCAACTACTCAAGTACCTCGAGATCGACAGAATAGTCAGCGATAACCAATACGGTTTTCGCAAAGAGAGATCGAGAGGGGATATATTGTTCTATGTGACTCATGTATGGAGTAGGGCAATTAATAACTACGGAGAATGTCGAGCGATTGCGTTGGATATATCGAAAGCATTCGACAGAGTTTGGCATGACGCACTGCTCAAGAAACTGCCGTCCTTCGGTCTGCCAGCGTCCCTCTGCAGCTGACTTGCCAGTTTCCCTAAAAACTTATCTCTGCACATTGCAGTTGATAGATACATCTCAGACACATTCACCATTAATGCAGGCGTGCCTCAAGATGCAATACTTTCACCAACTCTGTTTCTCATCTATATTAACGACCTGCTGACCGAAACCAATAATCCTGTTTACAGTTTTCCAGACGGCAGTACCCCTGTTTCCCAATTTAGATAAGAATAACCTTTACCTGTGACAGAGACTTATCACCGCAGACATGCGCAGATTGCAACAATTAATCAAGTTCTATAGAAAGTTCAAACAAAGAAATTTGGTCTAGTTCAATGCAGCAGGAACCCAAGCAGCCACGTTTACCAAGAGAACCCTGACATCATTATGGCAGAATGGCAGAATTGACCATTCCTTCATCCTCGTCAATCGGATTACTGGGTGTCTCGGTCAACAGCAATATGTCCGGGCAATTGCTAACATCGCATAATCAGCCTCGCAGAAGCTTAATGCGCTATTTTGTAACAAAATACCGCAGCAGGTCCTATTGCTGTACAAAGCGCAAATAAGAATTATAATATTGCTCACACACCTGGGGTGCCGCACCTAAGCACACCTTAAATCTGATGGATTCCATTCAGAAGAGAGCTGTGCGTCTCGTCGGCGACCCTTAGTTGACCCGAGACCTGGATAGTCTGGAACACCGCAGACATGTGGCTGAGATATCCCTGTTTTACTGATATTTTCACGACAGGTGCTTCCAGGATTTGGCCCGCCTCATTTTGCTCCAAGCATCGCTTGTCAGAAAGTCACGACAGACGGCAAGAGCACACCCATTTGTCGTAAAACTGAGAACACCTAGAACATCAGTTTACAAGGACTCCTTTGCCTGGTGCACTGCAGCACTGTGGAACTCACTCCCAGGGCATCTGTTTCCCTCAAATTACCTAACAATTCTTGCATTGCACCCTAAATAAAATTAATATTCATCATGATCTGAAATAATATGCATAATGATATTTTCAGGTAGTGCATTTTTTGAATTCTCTAAACTTAACAAGCAAGTACTACTACTGGGGTCTCTGGGACCCGAGCATGTATTTGTTTTCAAATATTTCGAAGAATTTTTGGAGGCTGATACCTTTGGGGCCAAGGCGTACAAAGAGAGTGACAAGCGTAAGAAGGGGTATACGTCTTATGTATACGTTCATAGTAGTAGTAGTTATCGTGTCTTTTTTATCAGTTATATTATCGTAGTTTTTTTCACTAAAATCAAATATTGCAATTGGGTTATAAGGTATATCATTACCCACAAATACAAAAGCGAGATAAGTGGAAGAACAGGTGCAGAATTGCTAGAAATGGTAAACAATGATGAATTTTCGGAGGAATCTGATGATCGAGAAGGAGATCGTAATAAAGTTCAAACGACGGCAATTGCAGCTGGTAGAAGTGACGGATTGAAGCAAATTTTGGACAGTGGCGAACAAAGTGATTCTGAAGGAAAGGGGGAAGAAGTATTCAGCGGCCATGACTTTGTAAGTAGTTTAAGTGACTGTGGTTGGTCTTCGGATAATTACGAGTAGTACTTTTATGGAAAAAAACAACGTTGTGAAAGAAAGTAGATCGGAAGGCTCAGATGATGGATGTTGACGGAGATTGATTGGAATTGCAAAGTAAATAATACTATACAAAAAATAACACTTACAAATGTGCCAAACCACTTCCATTACCCACTAAAATCCCAGGACGCAATATTATTACGGTTCAACGAGGATTGCAAAGGCTATCCAAAGTAAACCCGGTCAAAATCAAGAATATAGATGCTTGTGAGGTTCGTACCTTTATCGCACTTTTATACCTTCACAAAGACTTTTAAATCCAATCACGAATATCTTAGATCATTATAAGCAATAGACGGTACTGAAAAAGATATTTTTATATGCTTTCTATTAGTTTGTCTGCGGTTTGATGATGCTTCCGCTAGAAATTACCAGATCCAAGATAGTAACCCTGCAGCTTTTGAAAATATCCTGACATTTTTTCAATAGAACCTATCAAAGAAACGAATATGCAAAGCCATAGAAGCAGTGCTGGTGGTTGCCCGTATGGTGTCAATTTGCTTAACAATGCGTCATGCCACACCCTAGAAAATGCTTTAGATATGTCGAGAGCGACTGCACGAGATTCGCCGTAGCTCCCAATGGCTTTGGTCCACAGGTAGGTCACGTAAGTGAGGATATCTCCCGTTGATCTGTGCTTGCGGATGCCAAACTGGCGATAGCTTAATTAAATTTTAAATTATATAAAATTTCTTCAATATCAAAATAAAATATTAAGTTAAAATACTCTGTATAAAAAGTAATTAAAAACTTTTAGATGCCATGACTTGAAATGTAGGGGACATTGCTCAAGGCAAAACTCAAAACCGCAAAATAAATTAGAAACTCATATTCTTAAATATAAAGTTGACCTGAAAATGTCGATCTATATGACTTTGTGGTATAATATCTTGTATAGTAAGCGCCGAGGAAATTTCTATAAAAAGCAGCCCTTCAATCGCATTAAACCTCAGTTTTCAATTTATCCATCGATATATCATATTTGATTTTAAATAAATTTAACTTTCTAACACAATTCTGATTAGGGGATGATTAAAAATAATAATTGTAACTAGAAAAAAGTACAAAATGAATATTTTTGATCACTCAATAAATTAATAAATTATTTTACTATATAAAACCACTTAGGGAATTAATGGAGCTGAGATATTTGAGAGCTTGTAGATTCCTTGACTTGAAATCTCGCATACAGCACGAGGTAAAATCCATATTCTTAAAAATAAGGTTGACCTGAAAATGTCGATCTTTATCTTTTTATGGTATAATACCCTGTATAGAAAGAAAATTTCTATTATAAGCAGCCCTTCAGTCGCATAAAACCGCATCAAATTATATTAACTCTAAAGAGATATATTAAAAAGGTTTGAATTTCAAATATTCCTAAAGTACAATGTGGCTCGAGTTGATGGTGAACGTATTGGGGTTTCGAGAACTATGAGTTAGAAAAACATTTAATTATCCATTTTTGGAATTTCAACGATGTATCTCACAGAAATAATTATTAATTAATTATAATGGGAGTGAGGTTTTCAGCAGCGTACTTTAAATACTAATTAAACTAAATTATAATGGATATATTTTCTACACTAAAGGATATATCAAAAAATCAAAACCAAACGCCGGAGATTAAAATGAGGTACTTCGTAGACCATCTTCACCCATCCCAAGGACTACCCTCATTCTCTTTAAAATCTTAAATGGCCCTGACTCACTTGTAACACCTCTCTGGAAAGTTTATCAAAAATAGGTTTGAGCAATACTAAACTTAATGAGATTTACGCACAACATTTTGAGAAAATCTCTTTGCACATTTTGGCGGGAAAAATTAGAAAATAAACCTAAATGATGAAAAAGGACACCAAACGCAAATAATTTGCTTCTTTTTAAATATTTTATTAAATGAATTCCATTTTGTTCTAAACAGAAACCAAGTTGATTTTCAAATTCCTCCCAACTTTAAAAAAGATGGTTGTTGGCAACAATGTCTGAGTCAGAAGATGAAAAAATTAACAAAGTTTTAAAGTGCAAATACTGAAAAAAATCAATTCAAAAATCTATTGCTTCCTGTGTAGTATGTGAGGCTCATTACCATACGTCTTGTGCATTGCGTATTCCAGGTCTAGTGGTAGTAGGCAAGAAAAATCAAGTGAAATGCTGTCTCATCAAGGAAAGTGAGGATAGTGACCCTCAACAATTATCTGTTATTCAAGCTTATGAAGCTATTTTATTAGAACTTCAGCAATGTAAGGCTGCAATATTGAGTGATTTACAAGAAAAACAACCACTTTTTTGTGAAAAAAATCTCTCAGAAAAGAAATAGAGTTAAACTCCCAAAAGTCTTAGGAATTTTTATTAAATTTGGCAAGCCAATAAAATCCCAGAAATTATCATTGAGGAATCAGCTTATTCTGCCTCTTCTTCTTTTTTGAAATCCCAGAATACACCCAGTGTCAATCAACTAGGCAAACGCCGAAAGAATTCTTCTTCTTCTTCTGTATCCTCACGAACTGATCCCAGAAACCAAAATAAAAAAGAAGAAGAGAGTACTGTCAACCAGCTGACAAGGTTCAATTTGAATGAAGATTCAAATAATAAAAAAAAAATACAACCGATGCTTCCAAACCAAAAAATATTAATTGAGCCAAGTCAGTGCTGCCGTAAACCAAGCCCTAATACATCAGCCCGGACAACCCAGTCAAGATTCATTTACTACCGTATCATATAAAAGGCGTTCTCAACGGGGCTCAGCCAAAGATGGAAACACGTTTATTGCTGCCGCAGAAAGTAAGATGTGGCTTTATGTAGGCAGAGTAGCCCAGACAGTCGATTCTGGTCGAGCAAGACAGTATTTTGTAAACAAATTGTCGATTTCCGATATGAATAAACTTACTGTAGAACAGCTGAAAACAATAGGAACCACGCACTCCTTTAAAGTCGGTATATCTTCAGATTTATATCCAGAAGTCAACAAATGTGAATTCTGGCCGTCTGGAGTCATATTCAGGCGCTTTAACTTTAAGAAGCACAATAACGTAAATCAAAATGGGTACCAAAATGCAAATTTTCATCTTTAAGCTGACAATCTAGCAAGAATTTAAAAGTATATTACCAGAATGTTAATGGTTTAAGAACTAAACTTCAAGAATTTTCCATGTCTGTAAATTGTGATGATTATGATATAATTTTAGCCACCGAGTCTTCTCTCAATCCGGATATACACGACAATGAGCTTAATATTAATGATAATCATATATATCGTGCAGATAGAAACATAAATACCAGTGAATCTACTGTTAAGGGTGGTGCTCTAATTCCCGTCAAAAAACACTTACACTCGGCAAAAGTTCAGAATCGTTTTATAACCCTTGAAAGTGTGTTTGTTGAAGTGACTGTGAGTAAAGAAAAAATACTATTTGGTTGTGCCTGCCTCCGAATTCACATGAAGACCAGTACAAGGAATATGTATTGTCAGTTGAAGAGCTGTATCAAACTAACAATTTTGATAGATCATATCTCTGTGGGGATTTTAACCTACCAAACATACAATGGACTAATGACTCTTATGGATGCCAACCAACGGGATGTATTTCAAAGAAGACTAGTCATATCTCAGAACTTTTTGCAATGTTAGATTTTAGTCAAATTAACTGTATTTGTAATTGTGTGGGCAATGTTTTGGACTTGATTTTTACTGACATTACTGACTCAAATGTGTATATTGTTGATTCTCCCCTGATTAAATGTGATAGATTTCACCCGGCTTTAATGTTTTATGTAAAATGTGATAATTTAGAATACTTAGATTATGATTATTATTTTAAAGATTTTAATAATACTGATTACAGATTAGTTAATGAGTTTTTGGGCTCTATCGACTGGGAAGATATTGACAATGTTGTCCAGTCATTTTATGATATTTTAAATTACGTGATTGAGTTTTATGTTCCTAATCGTAGATCTAAGAATAGAATTTTTCCAAAGTGGTACTCTCCAGAATTAAAGCAAACAATTTTTGATAAGAAAAAAGCACATAAAAAATTCAAAATTTCAAATTTAAAAGAAGATTATGAAGTATTTGTCAAGTTGCGTAATACCTGTAAAAATTTATTGTCATCTTGTCAAAAGACACACCGTGAAAATTTAGAAAATTCCATAAATGGTAAACAAGACTTCTGGAGATATGTAAGCAATAAACGTAACAATCAATTTATTCCAAGCCTTATGCACTGTAATCGTACCTCTACAACAGATCCAGATAATTTTTTTCATCTGGTTACATAGACTCAGATACCACTTTGGAAGACGAGCCTAGCTTCGATAGACACATCGACCTAAGTTTTTGTGATATTGGTGTGTGTGTGAAGTTTTTAATAATATTGAAAAAATTAATTTAAAACTTCTGAATGGCCCAGATAATATTTCACCAATTTTTATATACAATTGTAAATTTGTTTTAGCACAGATATTACAAAATAATATTTTTGCTATCACTGCAGACTAGTCAATTCCCTACCAAATGGAAGGAATCCTTTGTGAAACCAATTTTTAAGAGTGGTGATAGATCTCATGTTGAAAACTACAGACCTATTTCTCAGATCAATATTTTTGCAAAAATTTTTGAATCTATTGTAGCATCCAAAATAGTTCCTATCTTACAAGGGACCACAATTGACCAACAACATGGATTTATCAGTGGTAGGTCTACTGTGACAAATTTAACAGTTTTCTCGAGCGACTTGTCGGAGGCCGAGGAGAGTAAATGTCAAGTTGATGTTGTCTACACGGACTTCTCCAAAGCGTTTGACAGGGTGAATGTTAACATTTCGTTACAGAAGCTTTCAGCTTTGGGTGTTGGTGGCAGATTGCTTTGCTGGTTAAAGAGTTTTCTTACTGAGAGAAAACAGTTTGTAAAAATAAATAATGCTCTTTCCGATGTAATTAACGTACTATCAGGTGTACCGCAGGGTGGTCATTTGTCATCAATTTTTTTGATTTTTTTTTTAAGATATACTTAAATGCTTTGAAAATTGTGAGCTCATATCTTACTGTGATGATGTTGAAATATATAAAAGAATTAAGAACTTTAATGATTACTTATTGGTTCAGCTAGATTTAGACACATTTTATGAATATATAACTAAGAACTGCTTAACTCTAAATATTGATAAATGCAAGATTATGAGATTTTATCGAATTTTAAAACCACATATATTTCCTTATTCAATTGGCTGTGTTTGCTTGGAATCTCTTGAGAAAATAAAAGATCTGGGAATTATACTGGATCCCACTCTTAATTATGGGGATCATAGAAAATATATAAAAAATAGAGGTTTAAAAATGTTGGGATTTGTAAAGCGTAGTCTTTCGGAACCTTCGTGTCATTTTCACTAATAAGTTCAATTCTGGAATATGCTTCTGTTTCTTAGATTAATTGCCTTTAAATTAAACATTCCAATAGACTCCGTTAATTATATTGAACTGCAAACATTATTGAATCTACCAAATTTGAGCGATCGTAGAAATTATCTAGATTTAATCTTCTTATATAAAATTCTTAACAATAACATTAATTTACTAGAATTGTTACAAAGGTTTTCCCAGCGGTTCCACAGGTTAATCTAAGAAATCATGATTTATTTCACATTGAGTATCATAGAACGAACTATTTTCAAAGCACCCCCAAGCAAAGAATGTGTAGGTTGGCTAATTCATTAGGTAATGACTTTGATTTCTTCAATACCAGTTTTACTCCAGTCATATTAGGCCGGAAAAAGCAGCATCTGCTAAAAAAATGCAAGTGAGCTTAAATTTTGTTTACACCTTGATTTTGACTTTGGAAGCAATGTCTGAAAAGTCCCCATCAATATCGCGCTTGCGTTTTTAGTTATTTAAGGTGAAAGGTCATAAAATTCTTATTTTCTTAAATATATCGCTTTCCGTAAATCGTAGGACTTTTTGGGTAATTACAAAAAATAAAGAACAGGAAGTTCTCTACAAAAAAGGTTATATAAGTTTTTTGCGTAAAACCAACGATTCATTAAATAACATGGCCAAATTATGCTGCAAGGAGCACAACGCAGTATGTCTCTATATAAAAGATTACGTAATGCCGCGGTTAACTGTAAATACATTTAAAATATAATACGATATATCGAAACGCGAAGTTAGCTATTGTTAAAATAACGCCCGATGTCATAATAAGTATTTACCACCACTTTATTTAACCTTGAGTTTAAACTGTCGTCGCTCAACTACTGGGAGTTCCTTGTATAGTCTTCCGCTTCCGCTTGCCGCTGGTTTAAGTTTAAGTTCTTAGCTTAAATCTAGTTGGGAAGAAGTATACGGACATTTCGGTTTGGAATTTCTAAATTAGCCGTCGCGATGGACGAGTGCTGTTTTATTTGCAGTCAATCGCTCTTTAAAGTTGGGAGACGCAAGTTCGGAAAGAGAAGATGAGCATACAGAACGTTTAAGGGGTATACATATTCGGTGACGGTACATAAAAACTGTCGCAAGGAATATACTCGCAAGAGTATCGTAGTGGCATTTAAAAGGCGACGAGTTGAAGAAGCTCCCGGTACATCCCAGTGTTCTCCTCGCAAAGTAGGCTCTAGCTTGGCATCCTTTAATTTTCAAGCCTTGTTTTTTTCTGATGAAGAAGCCAACGAGGACGCACAGATAAAGAAACCTAAGAAGTATCGACGTATAATTAGACAAGTAAGTACACTTCAGCCATTGCTTCCAAAGTTAAAATAAAGGTGTAAACAAAATTTAAGCTCACTTGGATTTTTTTAGCAGATGCTGCTTTTGTCGGCCTAATATGACTGGAGTATCTACTGCCGCAGCTGCATGTCAACATCTAAGTCGAGTGTATTATCAAGTACAGAGTTGGCTTGGTAATGATTTAAATCCTGAACAATGGGGATGGACGTTAAATAATAATATTTTGGAGCCCATTAGGACTTTATTGCAACATCTAAGTCGAGTGTATTATCAAGTACAGAGTTGGCTTGGTAATGATTTAAATCCTGAACAATGGGGATGGACGTTAAATAAAAATATTTTGGAGCCCATTAGGACTTTATTGCCACCTGCACCAGATGTACTTTTAAATAGTATTTTTTGCAACTGTACTAAAGGATGTAACACAAATTGCGGATGCAGAAAAGTTAGACTGTCCTGTTCAATACTTTGCGGCCATTGTCACGGTCAGTCATGTCTCAACGCAAATGTCAATTGCGTTACCGAAGAAACCGTTCAGAATGAAGAAGATAATCAGTTTGATCCTGTTGACCTATTGACATAAAATATAACAGGAGAAAAAGAAAATGTTGGGGAAGACGACGAAAATCTAGAAGAGGGGACAAAGGACGACAACTTGGATGGGATAACAGAGGACGAAGACGTGGAAGAGAGGATAGATGACGACAACGAAGATGAACTGTAGAGGTTACAAAATCAAGCAAAATCATGGATTAGGCCTACTGGGGAAACCATGTAAAAAACGCGCCTTGCATCCTGCCTCTGGGGTCGTGTGGAAACGTATGTACCGCTACCCTGTGTTTTCCAACGTATAGTGTGAAAAAAGTTAGTTTTACGTAAAATATATATATAACACTTTTTGAAGAGAATTTTTTAATCTCTATTTTTTTTAATAGCCGAAAAAGTCATAGGGCATACAGGAAACAAAATATTTGCGAAAAACCAATTTGTTTTGACATTTGACCTTGAATAACTTGAAACGCAAACAAGATATCGCTGGGGACTTTTGACACATTATTAGTATAATGAAAGTAAAGGTGTATGCCAAATTTCAGCTCACTTGGATTTTTTTCGCAGATAAATTCTTATATGACTGGAGTATTTGGGGAAATTTAAAGCTATGCTAAAAAGGTCTGTTATGTGATTTTTGGGTTAGTTATATTTATGTTATGTCTAGAAAGTTTATATCAGTACATATGTTTATGGAATTGGAATATTTATCTATGTAAATGAATCTTTTGTAAAAGTGGAATATCCGTCACTAAATTTTTATGTTTATGTTTATGTTTATGTTTATGACGCAATTCTTTTACAGAAGCCGGCTGGGTTTTGTAAACTAGTGAATTAATGTAACCCCATAGAAATCTCTCTATAGGGGTAAGATCAGGTGATCTTGGTGGCCACTTAATTGTATCTCGGCTGCCAATCCACTGGTATGGATAATTTTGGTCTAACAACTCTCTCGCCGCCGCAGCATCGTGTGACGGTGAACCATCTTGCTGAAAGTGTAGATCTTCGTTCAAATTTAGATTTCCATGTAACCATGTAAGTGTCTTTGGTTTTCAAATTTATCTATAGGAGTGTTTTATAGCTTGGTTGAGTGTTTCAGCAGCATATACTTGGCTAATTAATTTATCAATAAAAATAGAAGTGATGACAACAGCAAGATGATTCATTTTTAAATGATTTAAAAGAGCACAAGACAACTTTAGCACTACAATAGCGTTTCAACTTAGACTTTTCCATCATTTACGATTATTTTCAATTTTTTTCTACCAAATTTGGCAAAAACCCACTTTTGAAATATTTGCTCACAATTTTGCGAACATTTGGTATTTCAATCTCATTCATTTTGGTATAGCTGAAAAGCATTTTTGATAAGCTTTCCCAAGAGGCACCACAAGTAGTGAAGCAGTGCCATTTAAGATTTTAAAGTGGATGAGGGTAGTAAGTACCTCAAGGGTGGGTCAAGGTGGTGCGCCAAATACCTCATTTTCATTCTCCCGCGTTTTTGTAGGAATATAGTATTTTTTGTCACTCTGTATAATTTTTACAAAATACTATTCACACAATAAAATAACGAATTGCTTTTTGGTTTATAATATACATTATATGACCATGATCTGCTGCTTTGGTTATTAATGAATTAACATGCATACTAGTTAAAAGCTTCAAATTCAAAATGTGATTATGATATTGTTTCGTTCATAAAAACGTTTGAAATATATTTGTTTCCACTTAAGACTTGCAATAATATAAAAGTCAATTTATCCATCCATCGCATCGTACAGCATAAGTGTATGTTTGTATAGGACTCCTGGCAAAAAATAACATTTATTCAAGACTTCTAAAAGAACCGAGATATAAATAAACATTAATATATAAACTCGATATTAAAATACCATAGACCAGACTTTTTTCATAAGCTAGTTAATAATCGGCGCCAAGGTTGTCCAATGAAATTTAAAATAGAAATAGAATGATGCATGGACAGAAAGTTCATAATTAAGTATCTATCCAATAAATGTCTCATAATATACCTTATTCTAAATACAAGTAAAAAATGTGGTGAAAAAAAAATGTTTTGAAAGAGTTTTACACGCTGGACAAAGTCCAAAATTTAACCAAAACCATCAAATTTTGAATAGCGTTAGGGTGGAGGGCAACGCAGTTCTCTGTGTTGTATTCAGTGTCATTGTTAAAACTCAATTAATATGACAAAACTCCTATAAAGGTATTAAAATTACATTCCTAATATGATATCATTATTATTAGCTAGGAAATAAACGAGGCTCGGTCGACCGAATGGTGGCCGGAATAAGCAACCGCCTCATATTAGCCACCAGCTTGTGGTGGAGGTGCTGATATGAGTTAGGGCACCTATTTGTCCTGGGGTCAAGAAATTGGTCCCAAAGACGGATGAATTACTAGAGTAATCAACGGCATATGGATGTGGAGAGCCACGGGATGACTACCACAGTAAAGATCCGAAAGCATATCCCAAGAAAAATCATCATGACAAATGTCTCAAAAGAGGATAATAATTACTGATCATGGAGATCGGAGACCAGGATCCGGCAGAAGAAAAAATCGCACAGAAAACTGCAGGGTTTCTTCGGTCGTTAGCAAACGAAACCCCTACGCAGATCAAAACAAAAAGATGATTAACATCAGAAGAAACTCGAACATCAACGGAACGTGCGGAGCTTAGATGAAGCAGGAAAAATAAACAACAATGACAATCACGCAATTTTAGTGTCCAAGAAGATAAACAAATCGGTAATAAACTTTATCCCTGTATCCGATCGAATAATAATACTTCAACTCCAAACCAACCACTGCAATATATGCCCCGACAGCAGATAAATCAGACGAATTCTATGAAGAGCTTGGCAATAATTTGCAGGCGATGAAACCCAGAGATATTACTTTGGTTTTACGTAACTTTAATGCCAAAATCGGTAAAGGTAAAGCTTTCAAATACTTTGGAGAATGGGGACTTGGAGTAAGAAATGAGAGAGATAGACTACTTCAGTAGGCAAGAATATGATCTAATTATAACTAATTATACTATAAGCTTCCAAACCGACGACTTTATACATGGAAATCCGCAAAAGATAACCCTAATTATCTTGTCAGAAACCAGATAGATTACGTCTTAATAAATGATCGGTATAGAAATAGCATAAAGAGGGTAAAAACCTACCGAGTGATTGTTTCATCCGGCCATAATCCTGTAGTGGCTAGACTCAACATTAAACTGAAAAAACAAACACCTAAGGAAACCTTCCCTTACCGAACCAAGTGAAACAATTCAGGCAAAGAAAACCCGTTCCCAAAAACATGAATGGATGACTTCTACGATACTTCAACTGATGGAAAGGCGACAGATACTCAAAAACGACAAAAAAGCATAGAACGATATCCAAAAACAATTCGCAAACAAATAAGGCAAGCCAAAGAGGAGTGGTACAAAGAGAAGTGTGAAGAAATAGAACTACTACAGGCTAAACACGATGATTTTAATTTGTATAAAATGAAATAACAGGAACATACAAAAAACAAAAAACTAGCATACAAAAGGATGAGAATGGAAAATAATCATCTGAATAGAGGAAAAACTAGCACAATTGAAGAACTCTTTAAGGATAACAGAAAAAACGAAGAATGGATCAATGAACAGGAGGAAAACAGACTCGAGATAACGAAGTCAGAAGTCGTGTACATTATAAAAACACTAAAATATGAGAAAGCCGAATGAATTATTTGCCAAAATAATTAAACTGATAAGATGGGAACATACAGATATTCTGCTGGACTTATTTAACACCATATATAATACAGGAATCATACCAGATGAATGGCTCATATCAACCTTTGTAGTCATCCCCAAAAGTTCCAACGCTAAACAATGTGCAGATTATCGCACAATATGTCTCATGGGCCATACCTTGAAAGCATTCCTGAAAATAATACATAACAGAATGTATAGGAAATTGGAACAAGATATCAGCGAGACGCAGTTTGGTTTTAGAGAAGATTTTGGCACATGGAAAGCATTATACGCTTTTAATGTATTCGCAGAACGATGCATGGACATAATTCAGGATCTATACATATGCTTCATAGACTACAACAAGGCTTTCGACAGGGTAAAACATGACCATCTCATCACACTTTTAAAATCAAAAAAATTAGAGAGAAAAGACTTCAGAATTATTGGTAATTTATATTACAATCAAAAAGCAAT
>MU184286.1:55496-77738 GCA_016904865.1 Pissodes strobi | reverse complement strand
ATTTGAACAATATACATGGTGATGCAAACACAATTGTGAATAAATAAATGTTGAGGAATTTCGAAATTTTTTTTTGGATATTATTAATAGTCAAATACGCTATGTTTAAAAAATATTGCCACAATGCAGGTTGGTCCGAAAAACTACGAGTGGATCGCCGTAGTAAAACATCTGTCAAATTATTTCACATTTGGATCCATGACGTCACTCGATAGTTGGCGGTATTTTGAAAACCGTCGCCGTATAAATACTTAGCATTATAAGATCCTTTACACAAATAGTGCACTATATAAAAATCGGCCATTGGTCGATCCGCATGGCTCTCCGCTCGCTTCGGGGGCTCACGAAAAGGAAACTAACCAGGTGCTAACCCAATCTAACCCAAGACATACCCAAAATCAAGAAAAAAAGCTGTTTAGAAACATAATATGTAAAAAAAAATAAAAAAAAAGCAACGGGGTTCGAACCCGCGTTTTCCAGGTGAGACCCAACGATCTAAACCTCTACACCACTAGAGCTCTTGATAGAAATCGATTGAATCACGCACACATATCGTAATACGAGATGGATCGACCAATAGGAGAGGTCGATTGTTATGGATCCAAATGAGAAATAATTTGACAGATGTTTTACTACGGCGATCCACTCGTGAAAAACTCGTATTGAGAAACTATAGGTAAGACTTAGATAATCCTAATAGGACTATGTAACTCGTATTTTAAAAATAATCGATGAAGATATTTAAACAGTATCCCTAGCCTGCGCAATTTATTTAAAATACAAGTAATTTTAATTAATTTTTTACCTTATCTTGTGTTTTGCGAAAAATAAAAATTACAATTACAATTTAACAATTTTAAACCTCCGTTTCCTACGCTGCTCTGCAAACTTTTTATCTTGAAGCTGTGTTTTTGAAAAGAAGGTTCCAAGATTGGAATGTGACTACCTGACGGATCAAAGAACGGATCGAATTAACTGGTTATATTGATGCTAGAGATACATCACAGATAAAAAAAAAATCAGGAAAATCAAAGAAGAGGACAGCATGGAAAAGGGGGCTTGGATAGAAATTAGTGAACTGAATGAGAGACTTCATTTTAAAATCATCACATCGCATACGGTTAATTTTTAAACTCTTCCTAGTATCATTTCGTTGGTTGTCCTGTTGTACATAATGTCACTCAAATAAAAGTGTAGCTATGAAATGTTACCAGGGAGTATTTAAAAATTCTAATAAGCGAACAACAATCAACAATTAAAAATTATGAGGTTTTTAAGGAAAATCTTAATGGTCAAAAGATGGCATCTGGAAAGACAAAAGTGATAGAGATCTAAAATTTAAAAAAAATAGTTTTTGTCATTGTCTTTTCTTGAATGGATGATTGGCGTCTGATCCTTTCCGGAACCATTTGCTAGGATTATAAAATTATTTTATCGAAAATTCACTACTCTTGATAAAAGCATTTGCTTCTTTAAAAAATTAAAAGTTAAATCGAGAACCTCCAATATTTGCATATAGAGGTCCAATAGAACAAAGATGAGAAAATGCATTACATTCGTTTCTAATGTAATCTGTAAAATAGAAAATTAAAATTGCAAATGATAAATTTTAAACTCTCCCTGGTATTATTTCGTTGGTTTGTCTTTTGTGCATAATGTCACTAAAATAAAAGGGTAGCTATGAAATGCTTACCAGGGAGTATTTAAAAAAAAAATTACATGATCGAAGCACATGGTCAAAGGATGGCATCTGGAAAGCGGGAAGAGTTCGAGGTCTAAAAATCTCCTTACTAGTTTTCGTCATTGTATTTTCTTGAACGGATTATTGGATTATGTTTCTTTCCAGAACAATTTGCCAGGGTTATGAAATTCTTTTATGGAAAATTTACTATTCCTAATAAAAGTATTTGCTCCTTTAAAATATTGAAAGTCGAGTCGACCTTTAATGGTTGCATATAGAGAGTCCAAACAAGACAAAAAAATTAAAATGTATTACTTTTGTTTGTAATTTTCGAACAATCTGCAAAATAGACAATTAAAATTGCAAATGATACATTTTTAAACTCTCCCTGGTATATTTCGTTGGTTTGCCTTTTGTGCATAATGTCCCTCAAACAAAAAATAGGTATGAAATAATGTTACAAGGGAGTAGTTACAAATTTTATGAGCGAAGCACATGACCAAAAGATGGCATCTGGATAGACCAAACTGTTCGAAGTCTAAAAATATTTTTAAATGGTTTTTGTTATTGCTTTGATGGACTCCTGGCTTATGTATCTTTCCAGAATAATTTGCCAGGTTTATAAAATTATTTTATCGAAAATTCACTGTTCTTGATATAAGCATTTGCTTGTTAAAAAAATTGAAAGTCAAGTCGAGAACCTTTAATGGTTGCATATAGTGTATCCAAGCAGGACAAAAAAATTAAAATGTGTTACTTTTGTTTCTAATATTCGAACAATCTGAAAAAGAAACAAATAAAATTGCAAATGATACATTTTTAAACTCTCCTTGGTATTATTTCATTGGTTTACCTTTTGGGCATAATGTCACTCAAATAAAAAGCTAGCTCTGCAATGCTACCAGGGAGTATTTAAAAATTGTATGAGCGAAGCACATGGTCAAAAGATGCCATCTGAAAAGACAAAAGTGTTCGAAGTCTAAAAATAATTTTAAATAGTTTTTGTTATTGTCTCGATTGGACTATTGGCTGATGTTTCTTTCCAGAATAATTTGCCAGCTTTATACATTTATTTTATCAAAAATTCACTGTTCTTGAAAAAAGGATTTGCATGTTAAAAAAAGTGAAAGTTAAGTCGAGAACCTTAAATGGTTGCATATAGTGTCCAAACAGGACAAAAATATGAAAATATATTGCTTTTGTTTTTAATGTTCAAACAATCTGCAAAATTAATAATTAAAATTGCAAATGATAAACTCTCCCTAGTATTATTTCGTTGGTTTACCTTTTGTGCATAATGTCACTAAAATAAAAGTGTAGCTATGAAATGCTACCAGGGAGTATTTAAAAATTCTAATAAGAGAAGTACATAGTCAAAAGATGGCATCTGGATAGACAAAAGGGTTGGAATTCTAAAAATCTTTTAAAATAGTTTTTGTCATTGTCTTATCTTGAATGGACAATTGGCGTCTGATTCCTTCGAGAACCATTTACCAGGTTTATAAAATTCTTTTATCGAAAATTCACTATTCTTCATAAAAGCATTTGCTTCTTAAAAAATTTAAAGTCAAATTAATAACCTCTAACATTTGCATATAAAGTGTCCAATAGTACATAGATGTGAAAATGCACGACTTTTGTTTCTAATGATGGAACAATCTGTAAAATAGAAAATTAAATTTGCAACTCTCCCTGGTATTATCTCGTTGGTTTACATTTTGTTCATATTACCACTCAAATAAAAGGATAGCTACGAAATATTGGCTTCTAATTCTTTCCAGATCATTTTGCCAGGTTTATAAAATTCAACTAATCTTGATATAAGCATTTTTGCTTTTTAAAAAAATTGAGTCAGTAAACACAAATAAAGAACCTTTATTGTTTGCATGTAGAGTGTCCAAAGGGCACAAAAATATGAAAATGTATTCCTTTTCTTTCTAATGTTCAAACAATCTGTAAAATAAAAATTAAATGTTACCAGGGCACATTTAAAAATTTTATGAGCGAAGCACATGGTGAAAAGATAGCATCTGGAAAGACGAAAGTGTTCTAAAAATATTTTTAAATGGTTTTTAGCATTGCCTTGTCTTGAATGGATTGATGGCTTCTGTTCCTTTCGAGGACAATTTGCCAGGTTTTCGTAATTTTCATTAGAATGTGTTGTGCCCTAATTGATGCTTTTACGTAGTATTTTATGCACAAGTCACGTGCAGACAATGCTTTAGTTTACTAATTTTCAGCATTAAAAAAATTGCTATATATTGAGCGTCATTTTTCTCGAGGCTACGATTAGTTTTATATGGAATGCCATAAAGATAAGCACAATTGAAAAACAGGCTCTAAATTCTAGAAGTTTTTAGAGGAAGATAAAAAAGTTTTAACCTAGATATTTTTATTATACAGAGTTTTACAAACTTTGACCTGATTAAAGAGAGACACTCTAGGATCGTCACCTAATAATTTTGATCTAATTAAGAAAATCACAACTTTTTTTTTTATATTATGATATGGTTCACCACTAAATTAAGTTTTTTAAACAACAAAATTCAGGCCTGTAGTATACAGCAAGTAAAGCTCGAAATATAAATTTTTTCAAAAGGAAAATAGGGAGGCATTGCAAAAATTATAGTAATGTGTGCGTGTTCTCTCAAACCTCCTCACACAAAATGTAATTAAAATTGTATACTTTTGGGATAACCTGCATCTAGAATGGCCAACAAAACGATTGGCAGAAGCAATTTTTAGTCCAATTTTTAAATTACTGCAACTTTTTAAAAAATAAACATTTTGGAAGGCGCAGTTTCCGGATTTTGAAAGTATTTTTTCCATATTCAATCATGATTTACGGAGTGATCAATAAAGCCCTGTAAAAAGCAAGAAGTTTGTCAGTGTGCTATTTTGGCATTAATTTTTTTGCGCGCTACAATATGGTACACCAAAGTATATCCCTAGGCCTTTTTACTAGTTTTTAGATTTATGCCCTTTTTGTATTGTTTTATGCTTTTAATGGTTCTATTAGAATCGCTTAAGCTTTACTAAAAAATTAATGATAAATAAGTCAATTTTATATCAAAACTAAACTTTATGCCACAATTCTTGGTAAATACCCAAATGCCTAATTAAATTAATTTTTCTCAAAATCAATTCCCAAAAACTATATTTTCATAAAATGATAATTGTCTTGAATACACATCCTGCCGAGGTAAACCAAAAGAAGCACTTAGAATTCGCATAATTTGACACAAACACACAAAAAAAAATACATAAAAGTTAAAGGTGCGTTCACCTTCCACCTACCCATTTGCTACGTCCATATTTAAATGGTGAAATTTGAGTGTATTATTGTTCAAAAACACGACATCGGCTGTCTCTCCCTCAAACTGAAAACACGGAATGAATACAAAAGGACGTTTATATAGATAATTTACGAGCTATATAGTTACTGCTAACACACGTGTATCTGACAAAGCCTATTCCCATCTCATTTATATTTATTAGACTGCGATTATTTGAAATTTGAGTGTATTATTGTTCAAAAACACGACATTAGCGCCTTCTCCCTCAAACCGAAAAAACGAAATAAATTCAAAACGAAGTTTATATAGATAAATTACTAGCTAAATAGTTACTGCTAACGCACGTGTATCTGAAAAAAGCCTATTTCCTTCCCATTATATTTATTAGATTGCGATTATGTGAAATTTGAGTGTATTATTGTTCAAAAACACGACTTCAGCTGTCTCTCCCTCAAACTGAAAACACGAAATAAATTCAAAAGGAAGTTTATATAGATAATTTACGAGCTTAATAGTTACTGCTAATGCACGTGTATCTGAAAAAGTCAATTCCTTTCCCATTATATTTATTAGACTGCGATTATGTGAAATTTGAGTGTATTATTGTTCAAAAACACATCAGCTGTCTCTCCCTCGAACTGAAAACACGGAATGAGTACAAAAGGAAGTTTATATAGATAATTTACGAGCTAAGCTAACGCACGTGTATTTGAAAAAATCAATTTTCTTCCCATTATATTTATTAGACTGCGATTATGTGAAATTTGAGTGTATTATTGTTCAAAAACACGACAACAGCTGTCTCCCTTAAACAGAAAACTCGGAGTGAATCCAAAAGAAAATTTATTAAGACAATTTACGAGCTAAATAGTTACTGCAAAACGCACGTGTATCTGAAACAGCCAATTCCCTTCCCATTCATATTTATTATTCTGTGATTCTGTGAAAATTTAGAGTATTATTGTTCAAAAACACGACATCAGCTGTCTCTCCCCCAAATTGAAAACACGGAATGAATACAAAAGGAAATTTTTATAGTTAATTTACGAGCTAAATAGTTACTCCTAACGCACGTGTATCTGCAAAACCCTATTTCCATCCCATTATATTTATTAGACAGCAATTATAGGGTTTTTTTTCAAAAACTCGACATCAGCTGTCTACCCCTAACTGAAGTCACAGAATGAATCTAAGAGGAAGTTTATACAGATAATTTACGAGCTAAATAGTTACTGCTAACGCACGTGTATCTAAAAAAGACAATTCCCTTCCCATTATATTTATTAGTCAGCGATTAGATTTTTTTCAAAAACACGACATCAGCTGTCTCTCCCTCAAACTGAAAACACAAAATGAATTTAAAAGGAAGTTTATATAGATAATTTATGAGCTAAGTAGTTACTGCTATCGCACGTGTGTCTGAAAAAGTCTATTCCCTTCCCATTATATTTATTAGATTGCGATTATGTAAAATTTTAGTGTATTATTGTTCAAAAACACGACATGAGCTGCCTCTCCCCCAAACTGAAAACACGGAATGAATCCAAAAGGAAATGTATATAGACAATTTACGAGCTAAATAGTTACTGCTAACGCACGTGTATCTGCAAAAGCCTATTTCCATCCCATTATATTTATTAGACAGCAATTATGTGTTTTTTTCAAAAACACGACATCAGCTGTCTCCCTCTAACTGAAAACACGGATTGGATCTAAAAGGAAGCTTATGTAGATAATTTACGAGCTAAATTAATAGTTACTGCTAACGTACATATCTGAAAAAGCCAATTCCCTTCCCATTATATTTATTATTCTGTGATTATGTGAAATTTGAGTGTATTATTGTTCAAAAACACGACATCAGCTGTCTCTCCCTCAAACTGAAAACACAGAATGAATCCAAAAGAAAGTTTATATAGATAATTTACGAGGTTAATAGTTACTACTAACGCACGTTTATCTGAAGTTGAGTGTATTATTGTTCAAAAACACGAAATGAGCTGCCTCTCCCTCAAACTGAAAGCACGGAATGAATCCAAAAGGAAGTTTATATAGATAATTTAAGAGCTAAATAGTTACTGCTAACGCACGTGTATATAAAAAAGCCTATTCCTTTCCCATTATATTTACTAGACTGCGATTATTTGAAATTTGAGTGTATTATTGTTCAAAAACACGACATCAGCTGTCTCAAACTGAAAACACGGAATTAATCCAGGAAACCATCTTTCGACCCATGTTAATATTAATAATAATTAGTGATATTTTATTTATCGTAGGCTCTAAAAATTTTGCTTATTGGCTGCGAATTTAACATAAAAAAGAATTGGAAAAATAATTGAGAAAAAGCAAATACATAAATTTATTGAACAAACCAAAGTTCGCCCGAAAAAAAACAGAGATTATTCTACATTAAAAGCCTAAAGGGAAAACGCTTCAAGAGGTAAAAGGAAAGATATGCTTGGCACCTTTTGTATACGAGTAAAATATGAAAATGAAATGGAAAAATAATAGAGAAAAAGCAAATACATAAATTTATTTAACAAACAAAAGTTCACCTGAAAAACTGAAATTATTTTACATTAAAATCCTAATGGGAACACGCTTCAGGAGGTGAAGGGCACATATTTAGTTTAATGATCTTCTTTTTTATCGTAGGCTCTAAAAAATGTGCTTGACATTTTTTATATACGAATATAATATGAAAAGCAAATGAAAAAATAATAGAGAAAAGCAAATAATAAATTTATTGAAAAAAGAAAAGTTCACCTCAAAAAACTGAGATTATTTTACATTAAAACCCAAAAGAGAAAACGCTTCACGAGGTAAAGCGAAGACACATGTTCCGTTTAATGATTTTTTTTATAGTGGGCCCTAAAAAATATGCTTAACACCTTTTGTATACGAATATATTATGAAAAGGAATTGGAAAAATAATAGAGAAAAGCAAATATTAAATTTATTGAAAAAAGAAAAATTCACTTGAAAAAACTGAGATTATTTTATATTAAAACCCAAAAGGGTAAACGCTTCAAGAGGTAAAGGGAACACACATATTCCATTTAATGATCTTTTTTATCGTGGGCCCTAAAAAAATATGCTTAACACCTTTTGTATACGAATATAATACGAAAAGGAATTGGAAAAATAATAAAGAAAAGCAAATAATAGATTTATTGAACAAACAAAACTTCACCTGAAAAACTAAGATTATTTTACACTAAAACTCTTCAAGAGGTAAAGTGAGGACACATATTCTGTTTAATGATCAGACCAATAAAGTGGGAAAAACGTCAAGTAAAAAATACGAAACTATAAAAGAAAACAAAGCAAAACTTGCCAAACGACTAAAAAACCTGTCTTAAATTGATCCGCTAAACACGGTACTCGCGTGTCGAATCAAACGAGTTCACAATTTCATTCGATGAATCAAGTTGCTCCTCTCGGAGTAAACATCGTTTACGTGGGTGACCAAAAGATCGATATAATCCGGGCGGCGAAACGAAGAGCGCCAGTTCAGCACTTAATAAACAATAAATTCAATTCAAAACTACAGTACTCGAGTACGAGCACTAAATCACCACAGTTCGAATAGTTGACTTGTTTTCCAGTCCAATTTAAAAATAGTGGGCTGCCATGTTGACGCGTGCGCAATAATCTACAGGATATACTGCCAACTGATTCCACAGGCAATGTTATACATCATTTTAGAATCAGAGTTGTCTTATTACGTATAAATGGTTCTGTATATGTACGTGCATTAAGGTACTGTTTATATTTACACAGAAAGAAAGTTTGACTCATACCTTGTAGAACTTCCCGCGGCGGTCTGTTTCAAATACGGATGGACTCGGTTGGCGTTGGTATCCAGTATACTAGGCTGAAGACTTCCTTGGGCACTCGAGCCTCCCGGAGACAATTTTCCAGCTAACGTGTCCAACGAGTGCAACATACTCGACGTCGTTCACTCACGAAACTAACTGTTTTATCACCTGTGCCTCGACACGATAAGTTCGCGGGCTCAGATAAGATAATTCCACCTGTTATCAGCGATGCATGACGCGTTTTAATGTTGATCTTCTTAATGTGTGTACGTACCGCCACCGAGGCTAAAAGCGGTTTTTTTTTTGGCCGGGATGTATTTCTGGTACTGGTTTAGATAGCAGGTTAAAAATAGTGTCTTTGTTGTGCTATTTCGGGCTGCTAAAAAAACCAAGTTTATATCGCAACTGTCTAAGAAGCAAGATATATAATTGTACAATAATATTAAATTGAGACTAAAACATTTTTCTTCATGATAAAATTAAAAACATTGACCGATGATGAGTTTTTTATATTCTAAAAGAGAATAAAATTTATTGTGTACGCTATTTCCTTCAACAGTAAGTCTATTTTCAATTCGTGTTTTCATGTTAAACTTTTTTATGGAGAAAAAATATTTAGCCTTATCCAAAATATTTTTTCATTCACATTTTTCTTCATAAAAATGTTTACGAATATTTTTTTTTGTTATATAAAGTTTCGAACCAGAAGTCACACACTAACCTAAACCAATAAATATTTCACTGACGTGCAAAAAAGTGACGCACTTAAAATGTTGGTCCAGTAGGAGGCTTCATCATGTTTGAATCGGTTAATCAATCGAGCTATTTTTTTTTCTTTTGAAGATATATCTTTGGCATTCTAGTACATATACCGGACGTATCGACAATGTAATGCTTATTAGTTCTTATTTAGTCAAAAAATGTGCGGATTCTTTTCATTAATTTTAAAACGCCCTGTGAATATTATAAAAATCAAAAATTTTATACAATTACCATTTTATCTAACTTTTCATTCCCTAGTGTTTCCTTCTATCTTGCAGAGCTAGAGATTTATACAGGCTTTTAAGCAAAATATCGCTTTATAGGTCTACACTAAGCAACATTTGAGATCATATTTATTCATTTTACTGATCATTCTTTTAAATAATCACAAAGTTTGTCTAATTGTTGGTATACTGAGTGACCACACGCATGACAATATGAAGGTACGAAGCAACGAATCGGTACTACAGAAGACCTGGTTCTGGCCCTCCCAGATCATTGGCGATCGTGCTATACATTAGTCTGTATATTGGATTTAAACAGCTGCAGTATGCGATTTCGCATTATCGTGCATTAATACGAAACCATCATGAACAATTAATGGAACATCGATTACATTTCGTAGAAACACGCTAAGCTGTTACTCCATCAGACCATTACTGATCCTCTACTAAATATGAATTCCTGATGGCTTAGCAGATCTGCCGAACAACTTTCCTTTTTCAGGCTTCGACATACTGTAGATTCACTGAGTCGCATTACAGGTACTTCTATTGCAACTGTCCCAAGTCGATTTCTAAGGCACCGTAGCACAGAATGACGCTATCGTCACGATCCGTTCTTTTTCTGAGAGGATAATAGCCAGCTCTCCTGGGGTACCGATTAGTTTCTTGGTACCTTCAGATTGTTTTTCATGCTGTCGCTAGCTATACCATACATTAAATAAACTTTATAACAATTCAAAAGAAAGAACAGTATAGTTAATAAATATGATCTTACATTTAGCGTAGGCCTATAAAGCAATACTTTATTTGAAAGCATGTAGCTCCCAAAATAAGCAAGATAGAGAAAGACCTATTTGACTCGAATATGATAATTGTAGAAAAATATTTTTGCCCATAAAATCCACACATCTTTTTAAATTTAATGAAAAATTCTGCAGTTTTTCACGTTGACTATAAAACTAACTAAGCCAAATAAACTCGAACTAACCAAAGCCAACCCAAACTAGTCCAACTCAAACTAACCAAAGTAACTGTCACAAAGGCAGGTGCGCTCACGCATGCTTGCTTTTGTATCTTCACCTAGCCAAACTAGCTCAAACTAACTGGCACTATGCAATAATTTCTGTAATTTTTTGAAATTGATGCTGGAACATTCAATGATGATTGCATTTATTTATTTATTAAATTTATTTATTTAACTTATTGTTTTTGATAGAAAAATCTCTTGATAGCTGAATCTAAATTTGAAATTTGAAACATTGTTTCGCAGCCGATGATCTTAGTCAATTTTATCCGAATTCCCCAATCGATAAGCAATAAAAAGTTGCGCAGTAAAGAATAATAATCAATGCCAGCTAGCTGAAACAAATTACCCTATTACCCTCAACTTGATATAAAATGCAAGAAATCAATTTAAAAAAAAAACTCGTTTTCAGGCCTCATTAATAACGTCGTGTTTGGAAAAACTATGAAAATATAGGAAAAGCCTGCCGGACAGATTATTACAAGATGTGATCTTAATATCCGACTCAGACGATGTGTGCTAAATCGGAGCCAAGTTCAGCATTTAATGCTGTTGAAAAAACGAAAAATTCCGGCTACTTCGAAAGGTCTGCATAAAAGACAAAATTATGTATATTATATTTTAGCAATTTTGTGTTTCATTGTAAATTTTTCGTATCTATTGCCAATTTTCCTCTTCCCCAAAATGGTGGGTACTCCTATTTTCAACATGACATCACCATCATCAACTTTATTTTCTAAAATATTGATCTTGTTTTTTCTCTTTTTGTAAACTTTTGACTTCTCACAAATAATCGTGTCTCACACTCATCACCATTTGGCATTTTGAAACTTTTTATTGCTCCCTGATATTTGTTTGGACCTTTTTTCTCTATTAAATGCGCTGATTTCATATATAACCTCGGCTTAGAATTTCTAGAGGAGGAAAGAAAAATATAAGATACTAAGAAACCAAAGCATAACAATTATCGTGAATTAATAAAAGAAACTAAGGCACATTTTTTTTTTATACACGTTATATTGTTGTCTTTTTTCTTTGGTATGCGATGGGAGTAGTGTCACATTTGAGGGTCTAAAGCTGTACCTACATTTTCGGGAGGGAATTCCAATTCATCACCATGATATTCGCAAAATGCTTAAGGAACTAGCTACTCAAAAGGCTTCAGGACCAGACCAAATACCTGCCATGATTTATCGCCCGTTTTTTCTAGAATTTTTTCTCGGTCTTACCGAAAAGGGATTTACCCATCTTCTTGGAAAGTCGCTCGGGTGTAACCTGTTCCAAAAAAGGCAAGAAAACCACGCCCTCAAACTATCGCCCAATTGCCTTGCTTCCCATAATCTCCAAAGTCATGGAACGTGTAGTTAATCATCAACTATTCAAGTATCTCGAAAACAACAGAATAATCAGTCATCTGGAATCTGGAATCTGGAAATGGTGAGAGGGTGGCCTTGAAAGGCCGCGGCACTTAGGCCCCATTGGACCCCCTGTGCGTCCTCTCCAGGTCAACCAATCCATCTAGGCCATCGTCCAGCCTAGTGTTGTAAAAAAGGCGGCGATGTTGCCCGAGGAGGCTGTTCTAGGAAAAGCCATGGTTGGCCATCGTTCTCCCAAAATGGATTCCCTTAGTTCCGAAACAGCGTCGCAATCGCAGAGCAGATGCTCTACTGTTTCGTCCTCCTGTTCACAGCCTCTGCATATAGGTGTCTCGCATAATCTCATTGTGTGGAGATGTTTCCTTAGCTGGCAGTGTCCAGTCAGAATCCCCTCCATGAGTCGTAGGGTCTTCCTTGACATATCCAGGTATGCTTTTGCTGCAGACTCATTAGGGTAGCGTAAAAACTCCCTGGCCAGTCGACAGTTAGTTGTTTCGTCCCATCTTGCCCTAAAGTCTTCATGGGTGATCTTTTTTATCATATGTATCGTCGTCGCGACAGGTAGGTTTGAAAAGCCGGCTCCGATAATGTTTGAACCGGCTGCCTTTCTAGCCAATTTGTCCGCTCATTTGTTACCTTCGCACTGTGCATGTCCTTTAACCCAGCACACAGAAATTCTGTTTTTGCGGGCAGCATCCTCCAGTGAATTATGGCATTCTAGTACTGACCTGGCTGTAAGTTTACAACTTTTCAAGGCCAGTACTGCTTGTCTACTATCCGTGTAGATTTTAATAGTCTTGTTCTCAGTATTCCTGCGAACAATCTCTTTTGCGGCTATGAATATTGCAGCAAGTTCAGACTGAACTATGCTTGCGTGTCCCTCCATAGGCCATTTAAGTTCAATTCGCAAGCTTCGGGAGTAAATTCCACAGCCTGCTCCTTCCTTGGTTTTTGCCCCTTCCCACAGGTGGCGTCTAGTCTCTCCACATTCTATGCTAGGTTGCACACCAACCACTTTGAGCCTTAGCAATGCAGTCAGAGCCACCTCCCTTAGATAAATATCTAGGGGAGGCAGGCACAACATTACTTCCATGGCTCTGGTTGGGGTTGTTCCCATAGCTCCCGTTACAGTTAGGCAGGCAGTTCTCTGTACCTGACTGAGCTTAAACATTGCCGTTTTTTGTTGGCTTTTGGGCCACCAAACTACGGCTACATAGGCAATCATAGGTCTTATGATGGCAGTATAGATCCACGTTACGACCCTGGGTTTCATCCCCCAGGTTTTACCCACGGTCCTGCGGCACTGTTCATAAGAGATGAATGCCTTCTTTAGTCTTCGTTCTAAGTGAAGATTCCAGGTTAATTTAGCATCGAAGGTGACCCCAAGGTATTTTACCTCAGATGCAACATTTAGTTGTGTGTTTAGGAGGGTCGGAGGTCGCAGTGGCTCCATCCTCCTTTTTCTGGTGAAGAGTACCATCTCCGTCTTCCTGGGGTTTACAGACAGGGAGTGCTCCCTGCACCACTTTTCGACTAAGCGAAGGGCACTCTGCATTCGATTGCACAGAACTCCTTCAAACTTTCCGTTGAGCAGTATCGTAAGATCGTCTGCATATGCATTGGTGTAGAATCCATCTGAGTTGAGGCGATGCAAGAGGCTGTCGAGAACAAGGTTCCATAGCAGTGGCGACAGAACGCCTCCCTGCGGGCAGCCTCTGGCAACGATGCCTCTCACTACAGTATCTTCCACATTTATTTGCACGCGTCTCTTCGAGAGCATGTTGAAAATCCAGCCACTGACAGCAGGAAGGACGCCCCTGTTTGTTAAGGCAGCATTGATTTTTCCAAAGGTGGTTTTATCAAACGCACCTTCAATATCAATAAATACACCTAAGGTGGACTCATTATTGTCCAGCGATCTCTCTATCGGGCTCACTGCTGAATGCAAGGCCGTGTCGGTCGATCTTCCCGTAGGGTACGCATGTTGGTTGGGATGCAGCGGTCGGTTGACCAGTACGCAGTCCCTCAAATATCGCTCACACAGCCTCTCCAGAGTTTTTAGCACAAAGGATGTTAGGCTGATTGGTCGATAGGCTTTGGGGACAGTGTAATCCATCCTTCCTGCTTTTGGTACGAACACCACTTTTACTTCTCCCCATGCCTTCGGGATGTAGCGCAGCGCTAGGCATGCCCAGAACACCTTTACCAAGTGCGGCAGTAACTCGTCCAAGCCCCACTGTAGTAGAGCTGGACGGATGCCGCCAGTACTTGGCGATTTGAAGGGTGAGAAGCTTAGTACTGCCCATCGTATTTTGTCTTCACTAACTATTTGGTTGGCACTTTGCCAGTCCAGATCAGTAGGCTGAAGGTTTGTCTCGTTTGGCCAGTTCCTGTCGTCTGTTACCGACGAACCAGGGAAATGGGTCTGCATAAGCAGTTCAAGACTCTCTTGTAGGTTAGCGGTTTTAGTGCCGTCCTCCCTTGTTAGTAGACCCAGGTCGCGATCTTTGTCTTTTGCGAGGACCTTGTAGAGCCGTGCAGTCTGCGAGTGATCTTCGATCTCCTCACAGTAGACCCTCCAGGCCTCCCTCTGTTTTTTCCTTACTAGTTTTTTAAACTCCCGCAGATTGGTGCTGTATTGCTCCCAGTCGGCTTGAGTTCTAGTTCTTTTTGCTATGTTGAAAGATTTTCTCGCTGTCCTCTTGAGTTCTCCCAGCTCTTTGCTCCACCATTTTGTGGCTTCCCCTGGCTGTTGTTGTGATGCCTCAAGAGGGCAAAATTTTTCAAAGGCTTTAGTTATGGCGGTCTGTAGGCCTAGCATGCGACTTTCCACGCCGTCATTGTCTTTAGGCGTATTCCCCTCCTCTTCCCGTAGGTTCTCCCGAAGCCGGACGAGGAACTGAGCTCAATCCGTCCTCCGGAGTCCCTAAAGAGCTTCCTGGGCGCCTTTATTGAGCTAAGCTCAAATGTTAACCAGCGATGATCTGACATGGTGACCTTGTCAGAGACATGCCAGTTTATGATTAATTGAGATATGCCCGCCGAGGCAAGTGTTCAGTCATAATCAATACTGCTTTGGTTATATTGGTCTATGCCACTCCTATATGGAATAGGCCAATTGAGAACTGCGGAGATCCTCGAGCGATTGCGTTGGATATTTCAGAGGCATTCGACAGAGTATGGCATGAGGGATTGCTCAACAAACTGCTGTCCTTCGGACTGCCAGCTTCTCTTAGCAACCGGCTTGCCACTTTCCTTAACAACGGAGATCTGCGCGTTGCAGTTGATGGACTTATCCCAGCCAGATTCACTATTAACGCGGACATGCCTCAGGGCGCAATATGTTCACCAACTCTGTTCCTCATCTATATTAATGACCTGCTGTCCCAAACGAATAATCCTGTTTACAGTTTTCTAGATGACAGTACCCTTGTCTCCCAACTTAGATCAGAAAAACCTTTTCCAGTGACTGAGACTTATCACCGCAGACAGCAGCACATTACAGCAATTAATCAAGACCTGGAGAAAGTTCAAGCTTGGGTCGATAGAAATTTGGTACAGTTCAATGTAGCAAAGACCCAAGCAGCCACGTTTACCAAGAGGGCCAGCACATCATTATGGCAGGATCGACCATTCCTTCATCCTCGTCAATCAGACTACCGGGTGTGTCGGTTAACAGCAATATGTCCTGGCATGATAACGTTGTTAACATCGGAAAATCAGCCTCCCAGAAGCTTGGTGCGCTATTTCGCAACAAAAAACTGTATACATCGTAGCAGTTGCTCTTGCTCTACAAATCGCAAATAAGACCGTGCTCACATATCTGGTGCCGCACCAAAGCACACTCTAAAGCTGCTGTATTTCATTCGGAAGAGAGCTGTGTGTCGCATCGGCGACTCGGTGTTGACACGAAATCTGGATAATCTGGAACACCGCAGACATGTGGCCGAGATGTCCCTGTTTTATAGATACTTTTACGGCAGATGTTCCCAGAATTTGGCCCGCCTCATCCCACCACTGGCAACGCCTGTCAGACAGTCAGGATAGACGGTAAAGCACGCCAGGTCATCGTACAACTGGAATCACTTTGTCGTACAACTGGAATCACTTCGAACATCTCTTGTCTGGCTCACTGCATCACTGTGGAACTCACTCCCGGGATATCTATTTTCCCCTAATTAAAACCTACAACTATTCAAGAACCATGTCAATAAACATCTTCGCACACACGCCGCTCGTCTAGAGTCATAAGATCTCCCTGTGTGGCACACACAAGTGAAGAAAATGCAGCTTAAGTGACATGCTGAAACATAATTCCTTGTGAGATTGGATAAGTTCTTCGAGTAGTTCTATATAATTATCTGATTCCTTATTTCCTAGGAAGTTGCTTCGCATAATTTTGAATGCATTCCATGTTTTCATGCTCTAGGCTCGTTTGCAAAATTGTACTTTCTCTGGCAAAGTTCTCGTATTTGCGGACCAACAACCATGCCTCACTTTTAGGCGAGAATTTCTTTTTTAGCAAAATGAAACCATATGACAATTATCACCTCTATATTGCACAGGCACAAAGAAATAACTAAATAGAAACCCAATCTCTTCATTTGCAATTAATAACTGGTGAATACTTGCACCTGCACTGTAATCCCTTCAAGTACTTTCGGCCACCCGAGCGATCAGCACCTCTAGTATTGGTCAGAACCTCATTGTTCACGTTCTCTTGAGTTGGGGCCAATTTTAACACATCATTTTGGCAAGGAGAAATTATGTACGAATTTAAGGATTTTTCATGACATATATTATCATAGCAGTGCACGAGTTTATTTAGCTGCCATTTGCAATTTTCGATCTGAACTCATTTCGTTTTTGTATCTATTTGCCTTATTCATTACTTCATTGATTTAGGTGCCTTTTGATTTTATATAACGTAATAATAATGTCGCTACCATGAGATCCATTTAGCTTAGTTTTGTTTAATAATCATTTCATTTTAGAGGTTCATAGATGAAAATGCGTTGAATATGAAACTCCTTTAACACAGTTGGTATATTTTGTAGAATCCTCAAGTGTTTAAAATAATCAATGAGTGTGATATATTATTAGTTTTGTGAGGTTAAAAGCTTCCCAAGCATAAGGAAAAAAGTCGGCTTCGTATTGGCGAAAATAAAGTTGATGATGGTGGTTAAAAACGAAACAGTAACGAAGGTGTCTTTTGCGATATCTCGTCCAATAAAGCTAGAAGAAAATAAAAGGAAAATATCGATTTTTGCGGGACAGTTCGAAATTTGACGGTATATTTCAACTTTCAGGGCAGCATTAAATTGCCCAACTTTCCAAGTATATTGCCTAGAGAGAGAGAACCATAAAGATACATAATATTAGTCCAAACTAGTTTAAACGTCGTCAACCACGTGTAAATCAGGCAATATAGCACAATTAAATGCTGACTTTTCAAAATTAATAACTATACCCCATCACATTGTTATAAAATATTCTAGTCCATTATTGCAGAATAGTGAATTTCACCGAAATAATATCGATGTATCGTATCGATAAGCCCCTCTCTGTGGGATGCCCCCATGACAATTTGGCTTATCGAAAGCTTCGAATGCACATTTAAATATAAAGTAAGGATTATACGGAAATAAATATTAAAGACAAATGGTGAGATTAATGCTTTCTCTGTTGATAGGAATATTGTAAAAAAATAAATGCAATTACCAAATCTATATATTATTTAAAATACTCACTTTTAGGGTGAAACTTTTCAAAACCCGTATCAGTGCCTAACAAAATTTCCTTTAAAATATCCTTAATTATGACCGACATTTTGGGTCGCAGGATGAATAAATTCACGTTCAAAATACGGATCCCATCGTTCCGTTCATTTTGTTAATTTATTCGTTTGTTTTCATTCTCTAGGGTTAACTACGATTTAGGTCATATTATTGTAGGGTCCAGGACGTTTAGGATTCAAAAGATCTTTGCTTCTTTTAAACAATAGAAATTTGTAAGGATTGATCTGAACCATATTGAATTGACTTATTGTTGAATTATTGGCTATTAAAATCAACCTACTAATAATTTATTATAAATAAATAAATAAAATAATTAACAATTTTATCACCAAAAGCAATAAAAAGTTTTCAATTAAACCCTCGTAGCTGAGTTAGAAATAATCAGAAGATCTCTAACTTTGAGTTTATGGTATGCGTCCTAAGTAAATCACATGCTAAATTTCCCGAAATATCTGCACATTAACTCAAATATTTGTAACTGAGATACGAGGGTGCATCAGAATGTATTATAAACTATCATACAAGGACGGTATTTATTATTTCACATAATAAATAACCTGTTATCTAAACCGTCACCTACGTTTTACACTTTTCCGACAACTGACGTAATCGGACACGGGATCCACCTCATCATGATCGCAAAAACACAGCGCTATTGACGCGATACTGACAAAAAGGACACAGCTACGCAGTCGGCAATACAAACTCGATCTACAAATAATGCTACTGCGCAGAAATAGAGTTTGAGACAAAGCCTAGAAAGCACAAAATATGGGGTTAATTAAACTTTTCGTCTTGTAGATTATTTGTTATTCATGTTGAAGCGAACTCTCGACATGGACTGAGATGTACGGGGGAAAGTCGGAAACTTTCGGACGTACATCCAAGCGGGGCCAAACAGACGTTACGGGACGGTCAACGAGACGACCATGACAAACAGAAACACGTATATTTATATGGCGTATATTTGACATTCTGTGGCTATTTTGCTGTTGTTTGAATTAGCGATTAATAGCGTTTCAGGGATTTTTTAAAAAACTTTATTTATTATTGTATAAAGGTTCCCAGAATTTTGAAACCACCTGATAAGACCAAAATTGGATGTCCAAATATGCTTCTAAACTCCGGGCACGGATAAAGCTTATTTCGAAGCCACTGACATAATTGAATAAACCTTTGCTAAATTGAACTACGCCGTTTTTAGGGCGTGGCATAATTGATATCTCGTCGGTCAATGCATAAGCGTATAGCAGAAGTCATCCCTCACTTATAGTTAGACATTTAATGTATGTCATCTGTCGTTTGTCGTCCGCATAAGCTTCAAAGTTTAAGTGCGAATAAACAAATTTTCACTTGGGAAGAAACAAATTTAAAGGTAAAGCAGTTTCTTAGAAATGCCTTATATTAAAAAAGCAGAATTTAAAAATGAAAAAATGCAAATTTGAGCAGTACATAATAGTAATGAAGATCGAAGGCAATTTACGTACACTGAATGTGAAGAAGGCAACCGCATATCGTTGAGTAAATTCACAAGATCAAGGGGAGAAGAAACGAAGTAGAAGAATCCATGTAATTGGTTGCATAGGCAACATAAGGATAATTTATCTTGAAATTAGAAGACCATTCAGGAAAGAAGAAGCAAATGCATTTGTACGTGATTGTCTGAACACATCCAAATCATTCAATCACCAGTGGTATTAGTAATAATTAATGCGCCCTGTCATATTTCTCTTATTATTGAAGATTTGTTTTTAGAAATAGAATTTAACCATCATCATTTCCTAAGGCAATATTTAATCCACTGTGGCTCTGGTTGTCGAATTTAAAAGCGGGTTGAAAGGAGACATATAAATTTCTGATAATTTATTGAGAGAAAATTGAGTTAATATTACTCAAACAGAGTACGGCATGCAAAGATTAGAAAATATCATCCGGACCAATATCACAGTGAAGCCAATTGTATTAGATTTATAGCACACACTCAGAAGGTCATACCGGTTGCTTTAAATATGATTAATTACACTTTCTGACCTTTTTTTATTGTCAAATTCAGTTAGTCAGTAATTAAATAATACGAGCACTATTGTTGTTACAATGTTCTCAGTACTTATCATTACTATATTATAATGTATCTCATTTCAAAATAGTCTCTATTTGATTTTTTTTTAATTCTAATTTTGTTCTTGACTGCTTCCGTGTTGGATTTTAAAGTTCTCAATTTGAAATTGTTTATTCCCAAATGTAAATGTTTATTCCCAATCCCAGTCTCAGTACGCGCATTGGCATCTGTTATATGGCCCAAATGGGTTATAATGTAGCTGAACCCCTTATTGGTCATCTGGGACTATCTACTAACTGGTTTAGCACTATTAATATTACATATAACTTAAAATTATTTTGACAATAGCTTGTCCATTACGAAGTTTCAACTAGGGATGACATCAATTTCGATAACAATGAACTTGATAAACTTGGATTTAAGGCTGTTCATGGATCAGAAGCTTTGTCCATGGAGAAAACCAAACTTAGCTTCCAGATTCGGGATCGGAACCCAGAATATTATTCTTCATTTAGTGTATTGTTAGTAGAATATTACTATACGTTTAAATAATATTGTGGATACGATAAAATTAATTAATATACAAAAAGAATATGTTTGAAGTTAATATAAGGACATATTTTATGATTATTATGCCATATAAATATAAACTGGACTTTCTGTTTGCAATGGAGACGGACAGCACAAGACTTTGCGACAAGAAATATGGTTAAGAAGCAGCGAAATACTGTTGCTTTTGCTCTAGTTCTTGATATATAAAAATCTAATATTTCTGTTTTCTAATTTGCATTCCGTAATAAAAAAAAGTTCCAATGTTCCAAGGTACGATTTTAGAACGCTCAAAAGGAAATTCAATAAACTAAACTTAGAAAATATTATAATATTATGTATTTCTTTTCATGAATACAAGGAAGGTTTACCAAGAAAAGTTAGTTACAAAAGGCGAAGTATAGACGAGGAATTTTATTCCTGTGCCAATCTCTACAAGTTGGCAATTTTCTGAACCGAGATGCTAAAACTAACCGAAAGCAGCTATGCTATTTTTTATAGTCGAACGAATAGTTATAGAGCTCGACTGCAAGGAAATGTTTCGGAAATTTGGCCTATTTGTGCCAGACTATTTTAAAAGTTTTCGTTTTGAGCAGACATCATCAGGAATTTAGGCCTGGCAACTGTCACCTGCCAATCGCCATTCATCACCCATAATATGCCACTTACTTGAAATACGTTATCTAAAGAGGATAAACCTCTTTATAAACAAATCATAATAATTTATTAAAATTAGTATAATAAGTCTTTAAAAAGTATTTGGGTTAGTCACCACTTTAATTAATAATATTCTCTCAAGTGCTTCGTCAGCCTAAAGATTCATGTAGATTGTCCCGCAGTCAATCCGGGTTTGATTCCCAATGACCTTTTTTAAGTGAGAATTTCTATTTGCACGTTCAGATCACGTGAGTAGTCAATGAAACTAATGAGTGGGAGAGAGAAATAGTCAAGCACGTTCAGTACACTTTTCCTTAGGTATCGTAAACCAGAGGAACTTCGACATCCGGGTAAACTTCGACACCTACTATAATTTTGTCTTTTTTTCTGTATTTTTTTACTTTATATTATTTTTTCAGTTGATTACCTAGTGTCTCTTTCTTTTCAGATTGATTTTGGTGAATAAACAAACTAAGTAGTAAGATGCCGCGCACATATGTAAAGAAGGTGGGGGGAAGGAGTTACCAAAATTGTCCTCCAGAAAACATGGCCATAGCGGTGGAAGCTGTGAAGCAAGGGATGTCCCAGTTCGCTGCGAGCAAAAAATGCAAGGTCCCAAGGACAACTTTGTTGGAAGAAATACATCAGAAACATCCTCTACAACCAAGTCGTCCTACTGTGTTAACACATGAGGAAGAAGCGTTGATAGCAAATTCTCTCCGGATAGTGAGCGACTGGGGTTTCCCAATGACGCAAGCAAATGTTCGCCAGGGTATTTCAAAATTTGTAACTAAATAGGGCAAAAATATTCCAGGATGGAAGAATAATCAACCTGGAGAAGACCTTGTACATTGCTTTGCAGCAAGGAACAACTTAAGCACTCGCTTAGCAACCAATATTAAACGCCAGCGAGCTGCTATTGGTGCACCACAAGTAACCGAATTTTTTAATAACTTTAAAGATCAGTTACAAAATGCTCTACCGCAACATGT
>MU184286.1:24536-55486 GCA_016904865.1 Pissodes strobi | reverse complement strand
GAGGAAAAAGCGACTGCACTGTCTCTAATTAAGATAAACGGCCCGACATTATAATTAGAGAAAAACCCTTTGGAGCACGAATCGGACAGTGGATTAGATGTTTAAAGTTGTAATGTAAAAACTTGCTATCGTTTGATTTTGGACTCTTATTATTTGGCAAAGTTTTATTTAGAGATCGGAGAGAAAATGGCCAGATCGTAAGAACTTTAAAGAAGTTATAGCGAACCCTTAAATCTGACTTCGGCAACTTTTTATTATACTAAATATATAAAATATCATTTCGAAAATGGTAATTGGTCTTAGGTATTATTTAAAACTGCAAAAATGTATGCGTGTGTTTATCCGCATTTCTACATATCAAGATTAAGAAAGAGTAAGACCACCTTTTGGATTCAACTTTTAGATTACCGGTACAACCCGTACCACTGGTCAAATATGTTTCTGAGTTGCATGGTGTTTATCTTTAGAATTGAGAGAACAGTACCCCGATACCAAATGAAATTTAAAGAGTTATTGCTCTCTCAAATGGGGGAAATTCAAAATGTAAAAGGTTCTTTGAAAAATTGTACTAACCAGAACTAACCCAAAGTAATCAAATAGCTCACGCAATCTAATTTTAACTATCCCAAACGCAAAAAGAATGAAATAAACGTAATCCCGAATTCAATGTTGATAGATTTAGTATGTAGTGACTTAACAAACCCCAACACTACAGAAAACCATCCAAAACTAACCAACTCGGTTGCACGCGCTCTTTTTCTCAACCAACCGTAACTTAAAGACGCCCAAACACCATTGATAGTATAAACGAAATACAAAGCAATTGTTTTACACGCTCCCAACACAAAGCAAACTAACTGAAGCTAACCAAAATTTCTCAAACCGGCATGATTTTTGCTAACCATTGGTCGATTAAATTAAATCTAATATCTAAATCCAATATTCAATCTTCATAAAAACAGCAAACAATGATTTTATAAACCCCAAAAAATGAAACTGCCCCAAAGTGGGCGGCCGCAAACGGCGTGTGATCCAGAATGGGCGGCCGTAATTAAAACGCAAAAAAACTTCTGTATAAATCTATTCCCATGAGAACCTATAAGATGAGCAATAATAGTGAGGCCTTGGAAATGCTTCACTCTCTGGATGCCACCCGGCGCTGTTATTCGTCCGGAAGAAACAGTGTGAAATGGGGACCGGGCGTAGGGAGTTGGCCCACCAGGCTCCTGGGGCGAAATCTGATACTAGTCTGGAAATGAAAAACCGCCATATGAAAAGACATGCAACATGGAGTGGGAGAGGCTTACTGATACCGGGCAAGTTGGAAACTGTGGAAAGATCCTTATGCACTGCTAAAATTACTGTTGCAGGTTTTTCCGAAATCCACTATAGCGGGAGTGGACATTTTACGACTTCTGAAGGAAACTTTGTGTACTACTCTGGTAACATTGGATTCTGGGTGGCTAAAGAATTCTCGAAAACTATACTGGGTTACAACCAGTATACTATACTGGGTTACAACCCGATCAATGATCGAATAATAACACTTCCATTAAATGCTAGGCCTACAATCGTTCATTTAAAACAGGTATATGCCCTAACAAGTGCCGCACCGGATATGGACGCGGAAGCATTCTATGACAGTCTGGTCAATGTTTTACAAGACATTCCGAATAGAGATATCACTATCCTGATGGGCGACCTTAACTCCAAAGTTGGGAATACAGAACTGGATGATCACATTAGACAAATAGTGGGTAGGTTTAGACTAGGGAAACGTAGTGCTAGAGGAGATCGTTTAATCCAGTCCTATTTAGTAAATGGATTTTCCATAACTCCATGTTTTCACAGCATCCTAGTTCCCTTTGTACGTGGACATCACCGGATGGCAAATATCGGAACCAGATTGATTATATCATGATCAAAAGCCGTTGGAGATCATCAATAAGGTCAGATTGCGGCTCCAACCACCAATTGCTCATGTGTACATTCCAACAATCCTTTAAAAATTGTCAGAGAACCATACAGAAAGCAATATCCAGGACCGTGGATGCTGCGTCCTACCAGACCCAGATTAGACGAAATATAACACATGACACGGTACTGCTGAATCTGACTACTTCAAATCCGAATATCATATGGCAAGCATTAAAAGGATGTATTACAGAAGCTATAAAGCAAACTCAAATTAAACAAAACTCTATTCCGAGACAACCATGAATGGACCGAGAAACCCTTTACATAATAGAACAACGAAGATCGCTGAAAGCTTCGGATCTAAATCCAGAAGTTAAAATAACTAAATATAATTAATACATAAAGCAAATTCAGAAGGTGTGCCGAAGGGACAAAAACAATCACATCCAAGATCCAAGAAATATGTAGGGAAATACAGTCTCATGCTAACTCTAATACTTCCAGAAACTTATTTAAAAAAATCGAACTCCTTACTCGAAAATTTAAACCAAGAAATTGGGCAGTTAAAAACAACGATGGTAATCTAGTTACTGACCTGGACCAGGTGATTGAGGTCTGGCAGCAGTATTGTGTTTATCTTGTAGATCGTGTAGATAATTTCACTCAATATGTACCAGATATTCTGCTCTCTGAGGTTCAATCTGCCATAAGCAAATTAAAAACCAATAAGTCTCCTAGAATTGATGCTATCACGGTCAAAGCATTAACTTCTATAGGAGAGAAAGGCGTGAGAGTAATGCATCAACTATGTCAGAGAATATAGAGGACTGGTTTGTGGCCGGATGACTGGAGAGCATCAATCCTTATCCCTCTTCACAAAAAGGGCGATACTAATAAATGTGACAACTACAGATTACTGGCCTTGATATCCCATACCAGCAAAGTTTTTCTGCACATTCTTTGAGCCCGTTTGGAGCACTATCTTCTCTGAAAGATATCTCCTGAACAAGCTGGATTTATGAGGGGTAGAGGTACTAGAGAGCAAATTCTGAACATCAGACAGGTTATTGAAAAGTCGAGAGAATTTTATATTCCTCCTTATTTATGTTTTGTCGATTACAGCAAAGCGCTTGATAACGTAAAATGGGAAAAGCTTTGGTCGTTCTTGTCAATGAGTGTACCAGACCATCTTGTCCATCTTATAAGACAACTATATGATAACAATTCTGCACTAGTAAGGGTTGATAAATGCTTGTCCGATGAATGTGCCCCGTGTAAGGGCGTGGGACAGGGCTCCCAAGTAACAATTTAAATGCTAGTTAGAATAATATCAGCTTTAAAATGGTTTTAAAATGGTCGGTAGAAGTACTGGGGTTTTATGAACACCTTCAAACATGCTAACAGATCTTAAAGTCCAGTTATTCTTTAAAATAAGTTTTAAAGCAGCCTTGGCAGCAATAATATTAAGTGTCCATGGACTTGAGACCGGTTACTCTTGTGTTAGCTTTACCAAAGCTTTTGTGTTATCAATCTTAAGCCTTGATGATCTTCTGGAGGGTTTAAAGTATGTTTAATTTTAAAATAATCTGTCTTAAGACTAGCTTTAAGTGGGATTTAAAACATATTCTTTGAGAACTTCATAAAACTTGCAGTTTTATATAAGATAGCAATAAAGCTCAAGTCTTAGATTGGTCACTTAAAAAACTGTATTAGGATTACCGGGAAAATCTATTGCTTCATTAAGGCCATATAATCTTTACAAAATCCTATTGGACTTTTCTATTGCTTTCTTAAACCATTACTTTAACTCCTACCGCCTAGAGCTCTTTTAAAGCGGCCATCTTATCATTCTGACTATTTGTCGTGATTCAGTAGCGATGTTCAATATAATTTCCTTAAAAATGGAAAATATTTCACATAAATACTTACAAGTTAAAAGAAATGGTAATTTTAAACAAGTAAAGTTGAAATCTTTAAAGATAATAAATGAAAATGTAGATCAACATAAAACTGGACAAAATTTGAGGTTATGGTAATCTAATTGGGTGTGGAAAACTTGATCGCAGCGCTAGAAGACTTATGCGACACCGCGATAAGGTCAGGTCGTTTTTTGAGCAGGCCAAGCAACCTTAGTCAAGACTAAGAAGCTTTACTCTAAGAAACAGTTAGGAGTAAAAAGATTAATTACAGTAAATAAAAGGTTATGACAAAACTAATAGGACTTATGCCTTCTTTCTAAGAAACCTTGAGGTTTTAAATGATAAGAAGCCATATTTTTACAAACAGCACAAGCGTCCATATTGGAACTATTTTAGGGAGGTAATATTATTCAATAATTTTATCAAAATTTAGCAGTTCCTACCATAAAAATACGAGGATTTTAGCAGTAATACAATATAAGATTACATTTTAAGTTTGTTTATAGTAATTGAACCTTGTTTAGAATTAGTCAATATTACTTTAATTATTTAAAAAAGCAGTAAGTTTAAGGCGCTTTAATTTTTAGAAGGTATCTTTCCATATTTCATCGAAAAAGTCGACTGCGTTATAATTTTTGTCTCCCATTTCGGCGGATTTACCAGATTTTGTTATTACATTTCCTCCATGTTTATTCTTAGGAGTTGGAATGCATCACCGACTAGACGACATCACATGACGGACATTTGTTTGATGTAACTGTTTTACAGGTTATGATAATTCTATCTAAAGATGTTATAAATCTCAGAGTTCTTAAACTCATCCTAATCTTAGATCACTATAAATCCTATGGTTTTAAGTGACAGTTGCTAAAAGTTTTATGATCGCCTTGAAGGCAATGACATAGCCTAAACTTTAGGCTATGGCAATGATAAGAGAATCGATTTCAATGCAAGTTGGTTTTAAACAAGCTTTAAGATTTGTCTTGAGACCCTCATAGGAGGGGGCCCTTTGGCTGTAAGAGAGCCTTTCTCTTGCCTTCAAGAGGTTGTCAAGAACAGAAGATTTTAAGTGAGTTTTTGTCATTGGCAACGTCTTGAAAACCATATTAAAGCTTCTTTTGTGACTTGGGCTGTGTACTCTCGCCGCTTTTTTTTAATATCTACAGTGAATTTATTATGAGACAGGTCCTGGAAGACTGGCATGGGGGAGTAAACATTGGCGAGACAAAGTTGTCTAGCTTAAGGTTTGCTGATGATACGACCTTGATCGCGTCTTCCCAGAAATATATAATGGAACTCCTTAAAGACTTGAGGATATCAGTGCCCTTTACGGTATAAAAATAAATTACAATAAAATCAAAATTATGATCATTGATAGAGAACGCAATCACTATCCCAAAATTTGGACTATTGGGCTTTGTGATGTTGTCAACAGTTTCCTCTATCTTGGAGCCCTGATAGAAAATACCGGTGGTTGCAATGGGGAATTAAATAAAATATGGAGGGAGGACATTACAAAACAAACAAAAATTAATCTAATGAGCATCATCATTTTCGGTCATATTATATGCATCAGAAACATAGATTATAAAGAAGAAGAACGTCGCCGGATTGATGCTTTTGAGGTGTGGGCATGGAGGAGACGTATCTGAGGATATCTGGGACTGCACATGCAACGCGTCATTCTTACCAGAAATGCGTCCGTCAAAACGTTTGTCTAGCACTGTCTACGCTTGAATTCTTACCTTTTTCGGACACATCAATCGAAGTAAGCATATGGAAAGGCTAGTTGAAAGAAGCAGAAGGCGTGGCAGATCACCAAGTCGATGGGTGGATATTACTAAAAATATATGAAAACGAAGTGAGCTCAGTTCGATACCGGTTTCAAGGTGAAAAATAAAAGTCACATTGCAGTTATGTGAAACAAATTACTGCCATAAGGCTCACCGGCAATTGCAGAAAAATAAGTCAATTAATTACCGAAACATTAGCAAAATTAATTCTCTACTCGAGACAATATCGGATATAATAATGAGAAAACAAGTATCTTTAAAGCGATAATGATAAGAGATGGAAAATAAATATGATATGCGATAATGGATAACCTACAGCTGATTATCGGTAGGTTCGATAAACAAAAATGGTAAGTTCAGTAAAGAAAAACAAGAGATAACGGTAACAGATATGATATAGAAAGCAAACAACCTACAGTTGTTCAATAGTACGTTCATTAATCAAAATGTTAAATAACGATAATAGGTACAATATACGTAAGAAGACGACCTACAGTCGTTTAACAATAAGTTCATTAATCAAAATGATAAATTAATAGCGATAATAGTTCCGATATATGTAAGCAGAAGATCTACAGACCTTTAAACGAAAATCCATTAAACCAGTCGCTAAATAACGATAATACAAAATTAAAAATAGGTAGATCCTAATTTTATCTAGTAGTTTTGCAGATATTTAATCCACCGACGAGGACGTTTCCTCCAAAGCTACGTCTTCACCATGTGGTCGCTTTACCTTGACAAAAGGCGTCCATTCGGCTATATGGAATCGGAAAGCGTATTGTCATATCATTCAGAGCAGCTGTACTCCCATTCTCAGTATTTATAGCTTTTTGTTACTCGTAATTTCAAAATACCGCGATTCAGACTACGACTATGTTTTAACGGTCTGAAACGCAGTATATAATGGGTTAGTTTGGGTTAACCCCCTTAACCGAAACTAACCCAAACTAACTCATTATATACTACATTTCAGATCTTTAAAATAGAGTCGTTGTCTGAATCGGGGTATATATTTGAAATTTCGCGTAACATAAAGACCTAATATACTTACTACGAATGAGAGTACAGCTGTGCCAAATAAATAATACAATATGCCAATAGGCGCCCTTCCTATAAAAAAATGGTTTGTTCGATGTTAGCGTGTGTATGTTGAATAGAAAAAAATATTTATAATTTAATTATGGACCTTCCGTGTCTTTCTGTGCGATAGAATTTGATCCCATGGGGCTGACGTATAGAGTTTCCGGTTGCGAACTGGGAACTCTCTAGGCCGCTGACGAACGTTCGGCCCCGTGAGATCAAATTCTGTCCTACAGAAGGACACGGAAGGTCACGGAAGGTCCCTAATTAAATTATAAATAATTTTTTCTATTCAATATAGACACACTAACATCATCTAACAAACCTTTTTTTTAAGGAAGGGCAACCACCCTAGTCGTTAAACATCTATATCAGTATTAGACAGTACAGCCGATAATGTCAGAAATATCTGGCAGTATGTTTGCCAATTAATTTCACTACAATGTCAGATGGTAATTAGACCTGATGGCCAAAAATAGCAACGCAAATCTGAGATATTTTTATGCCGGTCGTCTTTTACCTCTTATACCCTTGAGCGTGTAGAAGAATATACCCGTCAATTCCCCCAACACAGAATATATACCACATTTGTCAAGATGGCGTTCCAAACGGTCATTCTCCGAGCGAATGGGAACAGCATTCCTTATTCCTTGATACTGATGAATTGTACTCAGAAGTAAGGTAGCGAGAGTATGGATAACACAAATCGACTAGTAGAAGAGAAAGTCGCAATATTGGATTTTATGACATTTGCATACTGACTTTATTTTCAGTTTTTCCAATTGGGACCCAAATCCAGCGGCTTTAACCAACACTGATATTGTCGTAATCTGTTTGCCTCTCAATAATTCGAATTGCCACATTATGAAAACCTTAAGTGGCGCTTACCCTTTCATTTTTCAAAAACAAATATTGTTTGGTAATTACTAACAATCGTGCAGGAACACTGAACATTTTCATTATTTTATCAAATCGGAACAAAGATACCTGCACCTTTCTCTTCTACTTACACTTTAAATATCTGTGAATTAATAATGCTTTTTACATCATCTTTCTCTCTTAAATCTTTAGAGAAATCAATTACTTCGGTAGTTATTGCATATCAGATGCAAGATTTAAATTTATCGCCTACATTTTCATATTACAGATTCTCCAGTAGCAACAAGTAATATCAATGCAGACCCTCCTTATATGTGGCTTATTCGATGTATTCAAGAGATCTAAATCCCAACTTATGTGAATCATATTTTAGGGAACCACAAATTGACTCGAGTACATGCTATCTTTTCAAGTAGTTTTGATATAACTCGGTCGTATGCTTTTAGAACGTGAACTCTTGTATCAACATTCTAAGGGTTATTGATTTTATTTAATGATATAGACGTTTCTCGGGTGAAAGCGAATAGCTGTAAGCCATGCAGAAAGGTAAATGTAAATTTAGGTACAAAACTGGTTTATATGAGTAATTAAACTTCACTACGCCTAATTGATATTTACTATGGGTATTAAAATTTGTTCGTTGGGGTATTGTGCTAACTAAAAATGAATCAATATATATTCATCTAAAGGTTACTGAAGTACTAAAAAAATCGATAAGTAACCAGTTATGTGGCGACCACAAAAAAACTTCTCACGAAAACTGCAGAGCGAACTTATAAATATACCTAATTATTGTATTAATATTAATTATTTTTATATTCTCGAGCAATGGGGTCCGATTCGGTCGCGAAAAATGTAGTTTTTGATTTTTTGGCAACTGTCATATCGCACAGGCGTGGAAAAGAGAAGAATCGTCCCGTGCAGACACGACCTTGGATAAGGATAAGGACAATGATCATGACACTGATCAACCCCAACCACGTTACAGTTATACTCGTGATGATAGCGACTCTGACTCACAGCAGTGATATCAAATTCACTGAAATAAAAATCTCCTTTATTTCCCTTTAATTTAGATATAACTGGAATAGTAGAAAGCAAGCATACCTTTAGACATTATATTGACGTAGGCCCTTTAGCTAATCAATAATTAAATAATCTTAAACATTTTTACAAAATCATAGAAATACACCTAGAGAAATAAATACGAGAAATAGTGCTTCTGTAATCTTGCGCAATCTTCTGATGCATGCAGCACATTTAATTAATAACATTAGGATTAAGCTTAATAAGATTTGACCGCATAAGCGATGTAAAAGAGGTCTTGTAAATATCGTCGGTAAAGCACATAAATGGATTTTTGGGAACTTAGATAGTGACGACGGAGAAAAGTATGACAAAGCAATTTTGTCTTTGGCATCAATCAGAATTCCGTTAATCACGAAATGTCTCTTCAAATATGCCTCACTAAACAATTAATCAGTAACTATAATAAAATTATTTATCAATTAGATGCAAATTAAAAATTGATAAAAAGCATTTTACTGTAGTTTCAGTATAACGTAAATCAAACCATAGATAACATTTCAGCATTTTAAGAGCGCAAAATACTCTCGATCAGATCATTCTAAACAGCCAAAATTTAATTACCTTCTTAGACAATATAGGGGATGCGGTTATGTTCGCTAAACTTAATACGTTGCATAGTTCAGTAATAACTGCATTTAAATGAAATGAAATCATAAACTATTTGGTGAATACATAAGATATTCAAAAAACTATAAATCTTAAAACATAATTTCGTATTATCAAATTTGTGGTCTCCAAGTAAGCTTTTCTAATAGTTAGATTATATTCGCTATATATTTTCTAATCTTACTTAATTATGTTTTCGATACTTTTCACCTCATTCTAATTCCCTTGAACCAATCGATCGTAATTCCGAATTATTCCTACCTAATACTTGGCTTAAACCAAATCCAAGAAGAACAAGAAGAGTGCCTGCATATGGAAGATGTTTGCATATGCCAAAATCGATTGAAAAACTGTTTACAAATTGCATCGTCTCGATGATCCGGTATGCTGAAAACCAAGACTGCCACGCGGAAAAGTTTCAATTACAACACCTAGTTAGTAAAAGCCATTACCAGCAAACACATATGAATTATTCCAAAAAATCTGAAACAAATGTAGGATACATCCTTGTTTCCACGCCAAATATGGTAGAGCTACCAGTTGGTTGCCCAAAAAAAATTTTGGGCTACCATTGTATCGATAAAGAAGACGAAGTTAAAGATGTTCCGCTTAGCTTACCTGAGATTAAAATGCGCGAAGAAAACACGCGTTTTCTAAAGCAACTTAAAACAATCGATCTGGACGAAATACCTCGGCTGAAAGAAAAATCAATGCTTCTGAGGACCCCTGAAAAATTAAATATCCACCTAGTCAGATGGAGTTTTATCAGCATTATAGTAGAAGGAGTAGTCCTTTGGATCTATCTGAAAATCTACACACAAAGAACCCGGAAGAAGACTGTCAATCAACCCCATGAATACAACCAATGAAACATTCATCCCTCCTGTTTCATTCTTCAGTGAGAGGAGATATGTGACGACTACAAAGGAAGTTCTCACGGAAACATATACTAGAAATAGTGCTTCTGCAATCTTGCGCAATCTTCTGATGCATGCAGCACATTTAATTAAAAACGTTAGGATTAAGCTTAATAAGATTTCACCGCATAAGCGATCTAAAGGAGGTCTTGTAAATATCGTCGGTAAAGCACATAAATTGTTTTTTGGGAACTTAGATAGTGACGACGGAGAAAAGTATGGCAAAGCAATTTTGTCTTTGGCATCAATCAGAACTCCGTTATTCACGAAATGTCTCTTCAAATATGCCTCACTAAACAATTAATCAGTAACTATAATAAAACTATTTATCAATTAGATGCAAATCAAAAATCGATAAAAAGCATGTTACAGTAGCTTCAGTATATCGTAAATCAAACCTTAGATAACATTTCAGCATTTTAAGAGCTCAAAATACTCTCGATCAGATCATACTAACCAGCCAAAATTTAATTACCTTCTTAGACAATATAGGGAATGTGATTATGTTCGCTAAACTAAATACGTTGTATAGTTCAGTAATATCTGCATTTCAATTAAATGAAATCATAAATTGTTTGGTGAATACATAAGATGATCAAAAAACTATAAATCTTAAAACATAATTTCGTATTATCAAATTTGTGGTCTCCAAGTAAGCTTTTCTAATAGTTATTTATATTCGCTATACATTTCCTAATCTTGCTTAATTAGGTTATCGATACTTTTCACCTCATTCTAATTCCTTTGAACCAATCGATCATAATTCCGAATTATTCCTACCTAATACTTGGCTTAAACCAAATCCAAGAAGAACAAGAAGAGTGCCCGCATATCGAAGATGTTTACATATGCGAAAATCGATTGAAAAAACTGTTTACAAATTGCATCGCCTCGATGATCCGGTATGCTGAAAACCAAGACTGCCACGCGGAAAAGGTTCAATTACAACACCTAATAGTAAAAGCCATTACCAGCAAGCACATATGAATTATTCCAAAAAATCTGAAACAAATGGAGGATACGTCCTTGTTTCCACGCCATATATGGTAGAGTTACCAGTTGGTTGCCCAATAAAAATTTTGGACTACCATTTTATCAATAAAGAAGACGAAGTTAAAGATGTTCCGCTTAGCTTACCTGAGATTAAAATGCGCGAAGAAAACACGCGTTTTCTAAAGCAACTTAAAACAATCGATCTGGACGAAATACCTCGGCTGAAAGAAAAATTAATGCTTCTGAGGACCCCTGATAAATTAAATATCCACCTAGTCAGATGGAGTTTTATCAGCATTATTCTTCCACTTGGGCTAGAAGGAGTAGTCATTTGGATCTGTCTGAAAATCTACACACAAAGAACCCGGAAGAAGACTGTCAATCAACCCCATGAATACAACCAATGAAACATTCATCCCTCCTATTTCATTCTTTGGTGAGAGGAGATATGTGACGACTACAAAGGAAGTTCTCACGGAAACATATACCAGATATAGTGCTTCTGCAATCTTGCGCAATCTTCTGATGCATGCAGCACATTTAATTAATAACGTCAGGATTAAGCTTAATAAGATTTCACCGCATAAGCGATCTAAAAGAGGTCTTGTAAATATCGTCGGTAAAGCACATTAATGGCTTTTTGGGAACTTCGATAGTGAGGACGGAGAAAAGTATGACAAAGCAATTTTGTCTTTGGCATCAATTAGAATTCCATTATTCACGAAATGTCTCTTCAAATATGCCTCACTAAACCATTAATCAGTAACTATATTAAAACGATTTATCAATTAGATGCAAATCAAAAATTGGTAAAAAGCATTTTCCTAAAAACATAATTTCATATTATCAAATTTGTAGTCTCCAAGTAAGCTTTTCTAATAGTAAGATTATATTCGCTATACCTTTTCTAAAATAATCTTACTTAATGAGGGTTTCGGTACTTTTCACCTCATCCCAATTCCTTCGAACAAATCGATCATAATTCTGAATTAGTCCTACCTAATATTTGGCTTAAATCAAATCCAAGAAGAACAAGAACAGTGCCCGCAAATCAAAGATGTCTGAATGAAAACCAAAACTGCCACGCGGAAAAGGTTTAATTAGAACACCCAATAGTAAAAGCCATTACCAGCAAACACATACTAAATATACAAAAAAAAATCTGAACAAATGGAATCGTCCTTGCTTCGACGCCAAATAGGCTAGAGTTACCAGTCGGTTGCCCAATAAAAATATCGGTCTACCATTTTATCAATAAAGAAGATGAAGTTAAAGAAGTTCCTGAGATTTAAATGGCCGAAGAAAACACGCATTTTCTAAAGCAAGAGCCCATCCAGCTTGAATCAATTGATTTGGACGAAATACATCGCCTGAAAGAAAAATCAATGCTCCTGAGGACCCCCGAAAAAAGGGATATCCACCCAGTCGGTTGGAGTTTTATCAGCATCATCCTTTCACTTGGAGTCATAGGAGTAGCCCATTGGATCTGTCTGAAAATCTACACACAAAGAACCAGGAAGAAGACTGTCAATCAACCCGATGAATCGAACCAATGAAACATTCATCCCTCACTCTGCTTTGCGAATCTTACTTACCGTGCTTGTATTGAAACTTAAATCCATTGGAAATGTGTATGCTATGTATACCATAATATCGGTTAGGACATTTCAAAACGCCCCTAGTACATGTCGTAATTATCATGGCCTATATTACTAAAATTTACTCCGCATTATTCATAAACAATTGCACTAAAACATAAATTGCACGTTAATCTTGATGATCCAATAATGGCGTAAACGTTTGCTGTGATGGTGAATGCACGAGGCCGCTGTCCGGTCGCCTTATCGACGAAGCAATTTAATACTGCCATTAGGCTCTAAAAAAACCATAAACACATATCGAATGGCGGAATCAATATTTGGACCCTCGTCAAATTCGTATTACGATGGCTGCCATGTCATTAATGTCATGGGTTAAAACTGGGATATATCGATGTTGATTAAATTTTCAGTTGGGAAATAATGTCGATATTTTTATTATTTCTATTTCGTTCGTCTAAATGAATGTAAAATGTTTCCTGTGTGCAAAAATAACTATAATTAGGTCTGCTGGATTTTATATTGTAAATGACGTTAAGTATCTTGAAAAGACCAAAGAAAGCTTTTCTCCTGCTTTTTTAAGTTGACAGATCAGTAGATAATTCAATTTGCATATTATGTACATAGACCTCTGTTGGATGGCAATAATTTAGTTTATTTTGCTGTTTTCTTTTAATAAAGTATTGAGGTACAGAATAAAAACTTCGAATAGTATCACTTAGTAAGTGTCATTGAAAACCATATCGTAAAGGCTCGGTGTTTTCGCGGTCTTGCACGAGTGAAATATAGCCAAAATGCTTATCGATATGTTTCGTTTGTTTACATTTAAATGGGTAACAAATAGAATAAGTAAACATGCCATACAGTATTGTATATATGCCACAGTGTAGGATAAACTACACTAATGCTCATGTTTTGGAACTCCCGAATGGTGACCAGAATTTTTGTTGACCAATGCGGGACGCATATTTGTAAACAGGAGACGCGTCCGGCATAAGACGCGAGCCGAAGTAGAGTATAGCAGACGAGTTAGGCAAAACCGCTTGGTAAACGGCAGACGTGTCAGTTGCAAAAATGTTTGCGGAATCAAGAGCTGTATATAGTATAGCAGACGAGTGAGATGGATTTTTGCCTGAAATGTCTGTTATTTACTAAAACTTTTTAATAATATATTTTGTGTTATTTTCAATTTCTTGCGATGATTTAAAATACTTCTTGGTATACTTACCAAAATCTAGAGGGTAGTGGATTATACTGGTAAAAATAGGAATTTTCTTATTTTCTAAACATAAACTTCCTATTCTTTGTAAATATTAGACAAAAAATGCATTTTCTAAATGGTACATATAAGTATGTATTTGTTAAAGTAGGTAGTATACAAGTAAGTAGAACAGGGTTTTGAGTTTGAAACAAAAGATACCTATTTTTTTAGGACAAAACACTTTGGAAAATAGACAAACACCCATAGGACAATAAAATAAATAAATAAAACTTTATGATTAAGGCTAAAAGGCTCTAGGTAAGTAATTAATTTTAAAAAAGACATTTTTGGGCAATTCATATGCAGGGTTGCTCAAAAGTTCGGAAAATAAAACACTAAAAAATTACAATGTTTCGACCATCTTTTGGGCAACCAAAAGTTAGTGTCGCTTCCTCTTAACTTCAAATGCGTTCTGTACAGCATACATCAAGTTTCTTTACGAGTGAGCAGATTGCCTAAGTATTTCATTTTCATGGGCACAGTTTTCAGAGAAATTTCGTTTGGCTTCGTTTAGTTTATTTTCTGTTTTGGAATGTAAAATTTCATTAAATAGGGAGTAATATTTTTTTGACAAATCTCGTGGTATTCCTTTTTTCGCCGTTAAAATCCATCTCAAGACCGCCTACTTTATATGAAAAATGCATAACAATTTTGCTACTGGCCAATGCAGTAGCACTTTCCTCTCTCCTAAATCGTCATCTGTCAAGATAACTATCGGTCGAATTTTTTATGGCATTATTTCTAGCAATCTTTCAACTGCAAGAACAAAAAGATAATTTTTTTGTCAATTAGCTAAAATGCATCCCGGCAGGAGGATACCCGCCTCCTGCCGCACTTTGTACCTCAAAAAAAATTTTTTTGGTCATATATTTTACGGTCATAAACATCACAATTACCGGATGCATCGACAAACATAATTTCATTTGCTTGTGGTATCTTTAACCCACGTTGCATAAGTGGTGTACAAATAGCTGCAGCATAATTTTATTATCCTGTAAACTTATTATTTTATAGCATAGGCCAGTTTTGGCTGTATGAGAAGCCAATGTTTCCTCCAACTTGAGCAACATATTAGACCCAGTACGCTCAACAAAATCCTCTTTAAATTTATTTTTCCACAAATTAGATACATCCGTTTTTGTTGGTATGTAGTGCCTATCAAACGCAAAGTTTTCATACTCGTCACCCATTTCTTCCATTTCATCCATACAATAAGTATGGTAAGCTGTGGCTGCAGAATACCCTCTATTATACAGATCCACTAATTTTTGTTTAGCTGTTGATCCCAAAGGCCTCTCACGAAGTGCTTCAATAACATTTATTCGATGATTATGTGTTAAACGAAATTCTATTAAACAAGGCCACGTTACGGATTTTATAAGCGACTTGGGCCTTTGAAAGAATTTCTTTATTGTAATAAAAATTTTGGCTGGACAATCAATATTCCTCGACTTTTTTTGTTTAGTTCCTGTTGATTTAACGTTTGTATAGTCGTATTTAAATGACACGTATAAATAAGTTTAAAAACATTCCTCCGTGCAGTCGTGGGAACTTTAAATGTTTTTTGAATGGTCCAGGTTTCTCTAGTTACAGCTTCCAGATCAGATACCCATCTCTAAAGGAAAAGTACGAATTAGGCTTAAGTATTTCTATTAACTCATTTTCTTCCAGTGATGCACCAATGTACCATCAACTATAAACCCAAAATGTTGAGTTTAATCAGTTTATATTTTCACAAAAAAAAATTAATTCACCACGTTCTTAAAGCGAACTAAAGTTCTGAATACACTACTTCTTCTTCCATTTAAAAAATGAAGTTACCCGTAATACAGAGCTGGGCAAGCCACTTAAAAAAAGTAGCTAAAACTACAAGTTACAAGCTAATACAAATTGTAAGTAGTTAAGATACTTAGCAACTTAACTAGCTTTTAAAAAAGTAGCTAAGCTGCGTTATGCGTGATTGTGTTTATATCGAATCCCTCTAAAGAATAAAGAGATTTTAGAGAACATACAACTTCAAACTAGATAGTATTTTTTTGAAAAAATAATAAATGTAGCTTTAGGAATAAAAATAACTTTACCTATCAAAACTAGCTTAAGCTAGTAAAAGTAGCTAGCTACTTTTTCAAAATAGCTTATGAATGCATGGAGCGAAATTCTGAGTTACAGCTACAAGCTACTTAAAAAAAAATAGTCTAAACAAATTATTCGTTACCAAAAAAGTAACTAAGTTAGTAGCTTAACTACTTGGTAGCTAGCTACTGCCCAGTTGTACCGTATTATCATAAAAACGGTAAACTTGGCAACATTGCAAACATGACCAGTGAATTAGGCATCACGAAAAACCCTTGAAGGTGATCTTCAAAATAATTGACCATTTCTATACTTAACGGCAACCCTGCATAAAAAGCCTTTTAAAATAAAGAAAAATCCCCTCATTTCTAAAACGGCGTTGACCCTTATTACTGTTTACGGTACAAACTGACTTTACGTTATGTCCTTAACCCTTAACCTTATATTACCTTAATATAACGGGATCTACCTATTAGGAAATATAAGGAATAGGTAGAGATATACCCTATTTTAATAAATTGCACCAAATATAACCGGAAAATTATCTTATACTATCAAATGAAAAAAACTGAAAAACTACTAACTAGCGAGCTTTCATGAAACAAAAATTAGCTATCCTCTGATCGTATTTTGTAATCTTACCTACCTACTTATACTTACAATTAATTAGGTAATATAATTTTTTACTCACGTCCAGATCTTCTTTACTAGCTAGTTTGCAAACGATTTTATCGTTGCCTTTGATGCTCTTATAATCATAATCATTTGGCAATTCACGTATTTTGCTATTTATTTCAAAAAACCTCTATGATAGATCACACAATTTCACAAATCAGCAAAAATTAACAAATGCAAGTGGAGTGTAAAAGCCTTTTTTAAATTCACTATTTTATCTTATTTATTCATTATTTCACACAATGAATTTTAATTTCAAAAAAGAACCCAAGGAACTATTCAATTGTTGCTTTAAGAGGCTATGTAAACAGCAGACGTATCAGGCAGTCTTGGGTGGACTCGTCTTCTAAATATGAAATGTGTTTCGGTCATTGGCGGAATTAATCGAATGGATAACGCGTCTCCTGTTTACAAATATGCATGCGGGACAGAAGAACGGACAAAATTTTTCGGTCCACGCTCTATTTTTTCAAAATTTCAACAAAGTTGTTACATGTTAAATTAGTATGAAAACATGTAACAGATATAGGTCAAATAAAGTCAGTTATTTCGCCTTTAGTCCTACATTTATTATGCTAGCCCCTCAAGCTAAATATAATACTAGGTACTTACTCGTTGCTGCAAGTATATCCATGGTTGTCGTATGGCCTTAGCTTTTTATCAAGCTGTTCCAGGGAAAATTGAGAGTTCTGTAGGCGTATACGTAACTTGATTTTCTCGGGCTGTCTGATAGGATCGAAAGGGCTTTATGAACATTTTCACTGGCTTAGCACATAAGAAATCAATAAATCGTACTGCCAGAAATCTTTAAAGTTATAGGCATTCTTAGCAGTGCATTTCAAAACATTCAATAATTCTCTTACCTTCCCGAATAATCTCTCGATGATAATATACATTAAAACAGTCTCAGGGATGTCAGAAATATTGGTTTCGGAGTTTATCAGTTATGTTCCTAGATTTGTTTCAATATTTAATAAAAAAAGTTAAAAATTCAGTCAATGTTTATTTCTGATATAATAGCTTTCAGATGAGATGAGACAGCTGACTTTGACAATAATTGTTGGTTGCCTATTGAAGGGTACTCTTGGAATATTGCCAGGTGTACATGTTTCTCTAGCAATTCTCGTGCGATTTTCATGTGTTTGCGTACCAAGCCAACAAGAAACAACATCATGTATTAATGTTCTACCCTCAGTTTGATGTTAAACGACTGTCTCGCTTTCGCTTGATGTAAGCAGGCAAGATGATTTGTGGTTGCGTTATGTTCCCTAAATTTGGCAACACCGCCCTGGTTGTTTCGCAGTTGGTTCCAACAGAGACCACTTATCATAGGTTGGTTTTCTAGTTCTGACAACTTTTTCTTCACTTCACTGGTAGCAGTTCTGATTGTAAAATGTCAATTATCTCCTTAAAATTTGGGATTCCAAGGTAGTTTTTAAGTTTGATACTTCTGTTGTGAGGAGATCGGTTTGGGTCTGGACTGAGATCTGCACCATTTCCGTAATTTTTGACTTGCTGGGAACTTTTTCGGTGTTTTTTGTGTATTGTTCTAATTGCTTTTGGAGGTCACCAATATCTTTTTTTAGTTTCGGTAGTTCGTGTGGTTCAATGTCTGGTACTTTTTGAGTGCGCTTTATGCATTGTTCTAATTGTTTTTGGGGATCACCAATTTCTTTTTTAAGTTTGGGTAGTTCGTGTGGTTCAATCCTGCAGTCAGCACAGAAGTACATGAGCTGCCTTTGGCTAAGCGCAATAGCTCTAGATTCAGTTGGGGTAATGTTTGAGCAGTTCTTACAAAAAACGACTTTGCATACATCACAGGGAGCCCCGAAGACCTCTCCTAGTTTTAGGGGTGACGATGTACAGATGTAGAATTTTTTGCATTTTGAGCAAAATGAGGGCCATAATCGTGTCTGTGATTCATTGTTTTATTCTTTTTTGTACTGGATCCTTCCGAGAAAGTTGGGGTTTTGAAATGATTTGATCAATCTTTTATGAGTTTTTTTTAAGTTAGGTTAGGGCTACTATATTCTAATTTTATGGTTTTTTATAAAAATTTTATTTAGGCTGCATAGATCCACATTTATTAAGTGTTTTAAAGTTAAGATGACTTTAAAATGTCGTATAATTTTCACGATGAATTGAGATTTCCCGACACTGTAATTTCTAAACCGCTCGCCAAGCATGCGCGCACCACTGACTATAGTTTGTGCAGCTTGCTGGTATTGAATCTACCCCTTCACTTAGGGTTAAAAAGCATTAATTATTAACCTCACCTATTATGCATGATATGCAAACAAACTCCCCTAAATTAGAAACTATATTAAAACTTTAAATCGTCTAATGACAAAAAATCACGAGCCATCTTTTCTTGGGATTAATTTAAACCGCTTACATAAGCAATTAAGCGAACAAATCTGGGCGACAAAGCACAGTCGGAAGGACATCAGTCTTGTCTAAAGGACTACAAGGACGAACGTCTGTCTGCACGCACGCCGGCGTTTTATTCCGCCAGGAAGAAATATCTTACAGATATTATTTAGTAGTTTTTGCAACGTTATAGACGCTATCTCATACTTTAGTCTTGGCAGCAGTTGTAGTATTTCCACCTATGCTCCAATAACTTATATCTAATGGAGGAAGTTTTTGTGTCTTTGATTTATGTTCAGGTAGAAGAAGAATGGTATGGATGTGTATCAAACGAATGTTCCAGAGCACCTGCCTTGGAAATCAGAGATGCGGAGATGGAACGTGAATAAGAAGAATTCTTCTTGTGCATGATGTCTTTCTTCAGGATATCCAATGACACGTAAGCTCTAGTACATCTAGTTTCACTTATACTCTACGGGGCTGATGAAAAAATAAACCCATACTGCGAAGAATAAGAAAAAGCATTCGCTTCGAAAGATTTTCGAATTCAAGCTATGTTTCTGATCAAAGTTTTGGCAAGGCTCTCTTCTTCTTCTATCTTTTCCTCTTCTTTAATTTTTATAAATATCTCATAGATTTTAATCAAGTGCAAACTTTCGCTGGTATCGTAATTGAAATACCACATACACTCTTATGTCTCACGAGGGCAAATTGAAAAGAGTGGAACTTGAAGTCATGATGATATCTGGATGTATATTAACAAAAACTTCTCAATTAAAACCAGTTGATGATTATATTAATAAAGACCATTGAACCATTTGATTGTCATGGGTTGTCTTTCGTTGTTCTTATACATTTCAACAGTAAATTATTTGAAATTCTGCATCTTACATGTTACAAGTTATGGTTACATAGTAAAATGAGCAATAAGATTCAGAGTTCTTCATAAAGCCAATTAAGTAAGCTTACGAGGCTGAAAACGCGGAGCCATTTGGAGGTCAATGGTGAGAGTCCGCTCAAGAGCCTGAATACGTAATGAAGATTTCAGAAATAGAAGAGAATATATGTAAAATGAAGTTGGATTGGACACATGGCAAAACAGGATCAGTAATGATGGACTTCAAAATAGTTCACTTGAAGCAAAAAAACATTTGGGAAAAAATAAAAGACCCCCAGTAATGATGGTTGGATCATATAAACGAAAAAGTAGATCGAAACCGTATTCAAGATTGGAAGAAAAAGATCATGAAGATGGAGAAATAGAAGAGGAACGAGAACATATGATTGCGTTATTTTATCTAGATTTAGAGTAAAAAGTATCCTCTGTTTGTCCGTTCCCTAATAGACAATGGGAGCCTTGTTGTACGATGACAATAATCAAACAAAATGGGAGAGGCTTATATTTAGGTATGAATAAAATGAAAAAGATTAAGAAGATTTACTTTTATGATTTAATACAGATTTAAAGTAAAACCTGTTCTGTCTCTTCGGTGGATAGACATACAATGGAAGTCTTGCACGAAGACAGTAACCGAAAGGAATGGGAGATGCTTGGGTTCAGGGGTGGCAAAGAAAAATCCTAAGATGAAAACAATTCATTGGATCTTGCGTTATGGACCTAAGCTGTTTTTTTTCTCTTCATTAGTGTTTTCGAATGCGACACACATACCACGCTAACCCCTAAAAAGTGTTTAGTGTTTAGGCATGGGCAAGCAAATCAAATTACGAGAATATCATATGGGCCTAGCCTAAAAAGTATTCTCCATTCTTGGTCAACATTTTCGTATGAGCACACCAAATGAGAGTCTGGCACTAAAGCAATAGCTAAAAATTATTGTGGGAGAGGCTTATGTTCAAGACTTGGCAAGGAAGGGTCAAAGAAGAAGAATATTTCGTTGCATCATTTCATATTTCGATAATCAACACATGAATATGTTTGAAACATTTTCTTTGCCGCTTATACTTACAGCACAAAAGTGATCTTGCGAAACCTCTCCTTTACTATTGCTGACAGAAATCCAACGATTATTTTGCTGGAAGTACAGAAAAGCTTTCTTTAGTGAATCGTTAGTCTTTGCTACCCCTAAGGTTAAAGGAACAATATTACATAAAAAAAATAATATAGAACCTTAATTTTTCTTATAGACGTTTTTAGATTAAGAGATATATTCTGGATAATTTATAGAAATGTAGTAAATTCGACTGAGGCAGATAAACTTCATTTCCTGCCTTTATGACTTTTGTGACTTCGTTGAAGTGGACGCTATTTGCTAGGGAAATCTAAAAGGCTATTATATTTCCTCTTTTTATTGCGCAAATTTCCGGAATGGAAGCGAAATTTTGACATGTTATATAGTCTCCATATCCATAGAGAGTACGGTGTTTTCGATGATGCTATTGCAATAATTACGTGTATGGTTTGGCGTCAAAGATTTAAATGAATATAGTATTTTGGTTAATCAAATTTTCCCAGATTTGGTGTCAGCAATGGTCGATATAATAAATATTTGTCTAATAAACTTAACAAGGAGACGGAAAAATAAGCCTGGGAGTAAGCAACTATTTTTAGTAATTCTATGGTTACGCAGGTGCGGGCCATGTCTCTATATTTCTTCTTATGTTCGGCACACACACAAAAAGAAAATTCTATATCACTCAACGAGCGAAGAAGACGGTGAACGTTGGACTTGAAGCGCTATAGGTTGTAGTTTTCGGGAAAGATATTTCTCGGAAGTTCATTCCAGAGCAAGGCAGTTCTCCAGACGAAGGAGTCCCGCGATAGCGAGGTCCTAGGTGTTCGCAACTGCATTGTATGTTGATAAGCAGCGTGTGTCTGACGGGTGTGTCTGTTTGGCACAACTCTGGACGGAATCATAAGTGCCAGCTCGTTCGAACACCTTCTCTAGTAGTAAAGAGAAAGATTTACCACTTCTTCGATGTTCAAGAGTTCAAGGTCGTTAGTCAACTCTGGATCATCAACAAGACTCTCTGCTCTCTTCTGTATAGAGTCTAATAACTTGACTCCGCCCCATGTTGGGCGCCAAATTGCCACACCCTTTCTCTGTTTAATAGCAGAGAGAAAGGTTATAGCTGATATAAAATAATATTGAAATAATATGAACAATAAAATATTCAAACAAGTTCAAGACCAGTAAACAGAAATTAGTTAAATGAGAAGAGGTAGTTGAGGAGAGTGTGCAAATCCTGCTGCTCAGTGAGACACAGTGTCACGATTTGTATTTTTTAACTGTGACGCCACGCCTTACTTAGCATATATGAGAGTAGCTCAGACTTAGAAACGCACTACGTCAAGTTGAGAAGAGATAATAAAGTAGACACATCGATAAAAATAATAACAAGTTTATTTACAAACAAACTTAATAATGGTTATACTGTATACTAATAAAGGCGTGTTTGAGTTTATAGAGTTTACACAATACCCAATTAATATTAAATGTATATCTTCTTGAGGGAGGCTTAGTTCTAAGTTTTTCTAGCAAGCGACGTCACTTTTATTAATAAAGTTTATGTGAGCGGAGTTGTCTTTTATTTATGTATTCGTTCTGATATTTATAAGGTAAATTTTTCTGGTTTAAGTTTATCACAAATTGCTAAGGCACTTTTACTACTTTTTAAAACATCCCAAAAACTATCCTTTTACTAGAAATTCTGATACTTTACTCGTAAATTCGACTCTCTATATACTTTTAGTAGCCCCCGAATGCCGTATACCTGTGTATACGTTCATCCAGGTTAGGTAAGGACCTGATCGCCCTATGTGTTCTCAGATATGGGGGTTGCGGGATAGAACAGCTAGAAGTGTACGCACCTGTGTGCTGTACCGCAACTAGACTGAGCGGTTTGAGAGACCCGAAAGCCTGATGAACCTGGCGTTTACCTGCGTATTTATATGTTACAAAATGCTGATGGCTGCATCATTAAGGATGAAAATCGCTTGCGTCGACCGCTCAAGTTGTTTATAATTAACAGTGAATGTTTATATAACATTTGTCAAGTTCAAGTTCAAACTTACGACAGGGCGATATTTAATTAACGCTTTTAAGTAGTTCACAAAAGGTTCGGTTAAGGGAGCCAGCAGCTCTCTACCAGTCAAACTGCAAACTGCCCATGATGGTACCACTCCTCAATAATTAAATAAAATTTATGAATAAGTTTGCAAGTAATTAATGAGGTATTGGACAAGAAAAAAAATAAAGCTTTAAAACAATTTTCACGTTTATTGATAATGTTGTTAATTGGTACAAGGGTCAGCTGTCCTGCTATTGAAGTTCTGTGTTAGTTAGATAGTTAAATATACGGTGAAAGCTAACATACAAACTAAACTAATTTAGTATATGTTTATAAATTATTTATATTGCAATAAATCTATACAATTTAAAAAGTAAAAAGCAAAAAGAAATAGAACACTTCACTAATAAACGCGCCGAGCTCAGTTTTCCAGCATAATACTGAATTATTCTAAGGTGATCCAATATTCAATTTAGTATTTCAATCAAAATGAAGAATCACTGAAGTCAATTAAGGAATTAATTGAGTGAAATCAAATAACAAATTAGTTAATGAAGTAAATTAAAAGATGTTAATAAATAAATTAATTAGTGCAAGCAGTTATGAAATGATAATGAAATCAAATAACAAATCAATAAATGAAGTTAATTAGTGTAAAATAAATTCAATGAAACTAATTAATAGAGTAATTAGAGAAGTAAATCACCAACTATTAACCCAATGAGTGATTATTTCAATGTTAATAATTAACAGCTTAATTAGTGAAGCAAAGCACCAACTAGACATTAAATAATGTGAAACTAATTCATGATGATCGATTAAAAAATTAGATAGAGAACTAAACCGATAGTTGGTGTCTATTAATCCAACAATTCAAGATAAAGTAGATGATAGGTATGCCAAACTAAAATTCAAAAAGTTAAGGTAAAGTTATGCAATACGTAAAGCTCATACGTAAAGTAATTAAGGTAGGATTAAATTAAGTAAAAAAAAAAACTTACAAAATAAAGTATGTGAAGCCCGCGCAAGCAGTCTATATTAAATATCAGTAGAGAGCTATTATATTCAATTGAGTACGGATTATTAAATAATGATAGCAAAAACCATACGCTTATAAGCGAAGAAATATACAAGGCATAAGGCAGAGCATTACTTAAAATGCAAAATTATCAGATGGTTTGAAAATAAAAGAAATATATACATAAGCAGTTAAGTTCCGTATAGCTATTCAAATATGCTAATGTCATACAAGTTGCACTATGATATACAAAAAAAACTTAAAGCTAAATAAACCAACCAAGTCGTGATCTCCCAATCGTTAGCCGCAATATCAGATATTTACCTGATTCAGTAGAACATATACCAACGACACAGGCTTTACGGGTAATAAATACTAACTAATTGCTATATGGAAATCACTTCTGAGGGGTTCTAGCTTAACAAGCAAAGTTCTGCAAACATAAAAGCTCTTGGAAGCAAATGTGTCTCAAATATAAGAGCAATCAAATCTATACACCGTAGAAGCACTTACGAATCAAATTATTTATTAAAATTGCTATTACTAATTTACCAAAGATAAAAAGTTCATTATTACCTTAGAACGTTCACGTACAATTGAATAAAAATAATATAGGTTTGGATTATCTGTTTCTTGGCTCTCAAATCAGCTATCACATATCGGGTCTCAGTAACTATCCAGCCAGACTAACAGTATCCACTGAATACTTCTCCCAACTGGTTGATTATGTAAGGTGAGGTACGAGAATGATGAGCACCAATCTAGCGAACAGCTAGTAAGAGTGGAAGAGGTAAAACCCTCAATTCAAGGTGCTAGGTTTTTAACGAGGGTTTTATAGGTGTGTGGAACCTCTATGACATCTGATTTTCCCAGTCTGGCAGATAAAAATCCTTCAATGAAGAAATTAGATTCCTTGTTACTAATTCATCAAAAATACACACAGGCAACCAAAGATATGGTATACAAGAACCTGTTTATATGGCCTTAGCTTAAAATCCCATTAAGATGGTCTGAAAAATTCCAGATGTCTAGCTATCGACCGGTTCTACCCAATAACCGTAGAAAAGATTTTGTGCCGAGCTCCACACATAGGAACAGTATTCCAGAGATGGTCGTATCTGGGCATTATAGATCACTATGAGCTGATGAGGTGCATAAAACTTTTTGGCTCTATCGAGTGCTACTAGCTTTTGTGCTGCTGCCTTGGCGATTTTGGTGACGTGATTACGCCAAGACATGTTGTTTTCTACGTGAATGCCCAGAAAGCTCATGGATGACGCCAGAGTCAGTATTTGTCCTGTCTTTGATACGTCGGGTCCTGCGGCGTTTGCTTTTTTTTTAGGAGATAGCTGCTTGAGTCTTTCTTGTGTTAAACTGGACCTTGTTTTTATAAACCCATTCCACGACGGCGTTCATATTATCAGCGATGGCAGCAATCGGGTTGGGAATGAGCAGCGCTCACTCGAGTCTGCAACATGAATGTGCATGGGGGATTGGTGAAATCTCTCCTATTTATATTTAGAATTTTAATTATATTGCAGGAGCTTAATATTTCTCTTATTTTAGTGAGAAGCTACAGTATGCGCCTCCTCCTGCAAATGGTTTACCTTAACATAGTATGTAAAAAAAATAGGAGACATAACAAAGAAACAAATCAACTACATAATAATTACGGTTCTACGATCGCAATATAGACAAATAAACTTTAGTTACACAGCCTTGGGATATAGCTTCTGTTTATTTGCCTGCCGATAAAACCAACGAGAAGACATTGATTCCGGGTATGCAAAAAGCGTTTGTAGAATGACTGCTGTCGAGAAATATATCTTATCATTTATCAGTTTTCGGAAACACTGATGAAACAGCGATACATAAATGTGTTCAGTATCGCATAACAATTTCGACAATAATTGCCTGTTCTGTGAAACGCCGAAGCTATTGACTAAGATCTATACTCATCTAATTTGTCAAGAACCGCGTCGCCAATAAAACTGGTCGCAAATTTAGGCGTCGTAACAAAACAACGGCCAATTTACCGTTTTATGTTCGCGATATAAAGGAACGACATTAAACCTTAATTAATCGACTCGTCACAGTTTAATTTAGACGTCGTTGTTGGGATGTGTTTGTAATAAATGTGCGCAATCTGAGTAAATTTCATCTGGATTTAGGCAATGAACCGACATTACCGTTGCGACAAAATAGTCTCGCAGATGCTATCGCAGACAACCCCTGAATAGATGAAGTTATGTTTTAAAACTACATTTAATGAAATTACGAACGGAATAATTTTATTAGTCTTATTATTTAAATCAATATATAAAATAGTTAATTAAAGCTCAGCTTGTTCTGAAACTTTGCGTTAGCTAAGATGTGGAAAAAATCATAGTGTTAAATAAAGATTGCAATCCTCAAATTTTAAATTATTCCAATTTTAATACCTCTAATCATGGCAACATTGTTGTTGTTTAGAGCTTTACCAAGTTTTCTTTCTATTTTTGTTCATTTAGTTTCATCTCAGATTAGAAGAAACTGACACTGAATAAGGTAAAAGAAGCCTTAAATTTGAAGATGTATAGCCAAGGAAGGTGAATTTATTTTTTAATTTTAATACCTCTAATCATGGCAACATTGTTATTTAGAGCATTACCAAGTTTTCTTTCTATTTTTTTCATTTAGTTTCATCTCAGATTAGAAGAAGCTAACTCTGAATAAGGTAAAAGAAGCCTTAAATTTGAAGATGTGTAGGCCTGGAAGGTGAATTTATTTTTTAATTTTTATACCTCTAATCATGGCAACATTGTTGTTTAGAGCATTACCAAGTTTTCTTTCTATTTTTGTCCATTTAGTTTCATCTCAGATTCGAAGAAGCTGACTCTGAATAAGGTAAAAGAAGCCTTAAATTTGAAGATGTGTAGGCCAGGAAAGTGAATTTATTTTTTAATTTTAATACCTCTAATCATGGCAACATTGTTGTTTAGAGCATTACCAAGTTTTCTTTCTATTTTTGTATATTTAGTTTCATCTCAGATTAAAAGAAGCTGACACTGAATAAGGTAAAAGAAGCCTTAAATTTGAAGATGTGTAGGCCAGGAAGGTGAATTTATTTTTAAAGACACCACCAGCTTGTAGACGGCACGTCAGAAAATCCCAAAATGTTGCTTCGAACTCGAATCGGCTTAGGCTTTACAAAAATGACCATAAATATTAAACCTGAAGTTAATCATCAGACAAAAATTAAAAGGCTAATGTTACTAAGACCGATTAGTTCAATTTCATTATATTTACCATTTACTGAAACAATAGTATTAAAAGAAAATAAATAAAACAAAAGGATAAGTAACAGAAAGATTTGTTTATTACCAAATTAAAATAATGGACTGTTTTGTTCTACTGGTGCTGAAAATGTAAACTACTTGTTATCAAAAGAAAAATCTATCTATCAATCTAAAAATTTAGCTAATTGTAATATGAAATAAACTATCTGATATATTAATTAATGCACGAAATATCTAACTAATTGCAATCCAAAATAATCGCCATTGGAGGTACGCAAAACGAATTACCTTTTATGCAACAAGTAAGATATAAATATAATATAATATAAAAAAGTAACGGCAGAAAGTCAAGTCTTAAACTCCAGCCTGCTCAGAAAAATGTATTTTACGTAAAGAGAACTTTATATGTGCAAAAACATTTTTAAATGCTGACCATAAGAGCGGTACTAATTAAAAAGTAATTAAAACGTGAAAATCTGTTTATCTGAAACCTCACAGTTCGGCTTGTCAACCTGATCAATAGGGACTCGTGAGCAGCTAATCTTTGCGGAGAAACAGAAATCTTGTAAAACAAAAACATGTTCAAGGATTTTTCTTAAAAACCACTATGAAAATTTACAAGCAAAGAAAATCAAATACAAAAAAGAATCTCAATATTTTATCTGTTCGGGGTTATTTTGGTTCAGGGTTTCTCTGCTCTAATAGGAGGTTTTAGGGAAACACCACAACATGTGTATTAGCTTGTCGTTTTTCATCGTATAGTTTGGTGGTAACACCCTGTATGTTCGTAGAATGATTGAGCCATAATTAAATCCAAATAAATTTATTTCACCCCAGGTAAACAGCAACTTTATGAATCTAAAGCATTATATTTCAGTTACTCCTTAGTCCGAATCTGGATTGTCGGTAGAATAGACTCCATTATATGAAACAATCGCTAAAAAGCAAGCTGTCAATCTCACTCAAAAAATCGTTATTAATCGTTCTCAATATAATATATCTTTGTCTCCGTCAATGTTGTGTAAACAACAATATGTCAAATAAAGAAAGAACATGATTCTAGCCTCTCAAATGCATCAGCTACCGAACACTTTCCCGCTCTGTTCTCACTGTCTGCGCCGGTAGGGAAAATTAGATTTAAGTGCCTTACAAACACTCAGCCGTAAAGCTTCGATCCAGTCATCGCTCTGTTTAAATTTGTCGCCAAAAACATCAGTCCCTGTCGCTATCCTGTTTAACGTCAAGATGTTTAGTTATTTTTCTTAAAATATAAGCTTAATTAGTCGGAGACGTAATAAGTGCCCTACAAACACTCAACCGTGAAGCATTGATCCAGGCATCGCTCTGCTTGAATTTGTTTGCATATGACAATACAATTGTTAGCGTCTGTTCTGTTGAATATAGAAGAAGGTAAAATGGCGATTGGAAACTTGTAGTTAGATAAATCTGTTCCTGTTAGGGATTTTTTGAATTGTTTATAGGTCTTTGGTCACTCTTTTATTAATACAGTTTCTTAAGAGTTGTGTTGTGTTTCATTTATAGTTAATTTATATTAAGTACACTGAAAGTTAACACTGCACTTGAACTACTTGACAGATTCTACTTTAAAAACTATCTTTCCCAGAACTTTAACAAATTTATCATAAATTCGACTTTTACTAATGTGAATAGGCAAACCTTGGGATTTACCATCATGTGACCTGCAAAGGTAAGAAAAAAATAATAGGATAGAATCACAAGTGTACATGTGTACTGCCGGGAGTTGGTTTTAGGTGAGACCCAAAGTCTTCCAAAATGATGCGTATGTATATAATAAAAAGTGATGATCGTTGCACGTTTAAGGTTTATAATCGCTCGCGTTGACTGCTTGCCTTGTTTTTAATGTTTAGGTGATATTTATTTAGAAGTTTATGCATTTTAGTAGCTCACAGTGTAAGTTGTACATCTGTTATAGAAATACAATATTTTCCAGTACAAAAGTTCTTCGACATCCAGGAGTACATCGATAGTGGCAGACGAATATATCAAAGTCAAGTCAAATTTAATTATCTTTAATAAAACTATTTTTGGGTTGTCGTTTACTGTACTCCAAATTTAAATTATAATTAGGTAGCCCTTGCCTGTGCTGGAACAAAAATATGACCCGATCCGAAACCGACACTTCTTGTCCCCATCGTTTCAACATTGACGAGCTGAAAACCTCATTTGTTTCAGCATTTTAATCAAAAACTTTGAGATGCCATTAGCGTAATGAACTGTTAACTTACACGGGAAACTTAATCGTTACACCGCCCAAAATAACCTCTTTCTCCGTGCAATTGTGTGTGAAATTTTAAGGCTCACTTCCCACTTGTTAACTCGTCACGTTTACGTCAATTTATGTCAAGCGTGAGCTCGTGTGTGACATGCGGAAGAAAATTATAATCAATAGAGCGCGTGCGTAAAAAATAAACATTGCGGGGTTAAAAAAAATAAAGTTGCCGGGTATAACACGCCGACGAAGCGATTATTGGAGTATGAAGTTTAAAGGCTCGTTAACTAAGACGTTGAATGGCATGAAATTGGATGGGATAAGCATAGACATCTTTTAGCTCTATTGGCGGCTTATAATACCTCAGTGTTTTAGAGATATGAATTATTTTTATATACAAGCGAATAATCTTGCTGCCAATGGAAACTAATTTCCAGATTCCCAACAAAACTGGTGAAAAGATTAACCTTGCTTATTGGAGCAATGGCCGCGACTTTCAACTTCTTTTAGTCACTGCTAAATTGTATTAATAATAATTGTTTATCTATTTTATTAGCCACTTAAAACATCCAATAATTTTCGCTGAGTTTGATCTTTCAATCGCATTGATTGTGGTTCCCTGATGGGAAAAAAGACAAAAATGCCTCATCAAACTGAGAGGCTACGCAGAATTTCTAATCAAATTGATTAAACTGATGTCAGTTGCTTAATTTGAAACGCCAGGCAAAACGCTTTATAAAATAAAAGTGGTATGTATATACAATTGGTGTAATTTAGTATCATCTGCAATCGCACAAAATAAGCGCTAAATATATTTAAAAATATCGGGATTTTCAAAAAATGCGTTTATTCTCGGCTCAGTGTTTTTGGCATTTTCAGGCTACTTTACGGTCCTTAAATACTTTCTCAGCCTTCATTGTAAGGTAATTAATTTTATAATTGAGCTCCAGCCGTTCCTTCCTCGTAACTCCGTCACTAATTGCCTTTTCAAACGTCAATGGCTCTCATTTATCGTAGGCAAGGGATAATTAACGATATTTTTCTTCATTATATATTATAATATTGTATCGAAGCACGCAAAAATAACTAGAAAGATTTTTTAAGGTCGCAAAAATATAAAACAAAATTAGCGGTTGTATACGTATATTCGTGAGAAGCCAAAGTGTGTGAACCATAAGCAATTTCCACCATCTCTGTCGGC
>MU184285.1:120985-151780 GCA_016904865.1 Pissodes strobi | reverse complement strand
GCAACACCTTGTATATATATAAATGTATTCTGCAAATAGCTTACATTATTCTGCACAACTTTTGTATTTAATATTTTTGTCTGATGCGAAAAACAAAAAAGTTAAGAGGGGGGGACATTATAAATGATCACCGTGTACATGTTAAAAACGTACATAATAGGTCCTAAGACGTATGGACGTAGAAATGAACAAAAATGTACGTCTTAAAGATGTGGTGTGCTGTTTGGTAAGTAACTGGTAGTCAGTAAAGCAGCACTCATTCACCAAAATGTTGTTTTTTTCGTATTTTTCTTTGTGTGTTTAAACATGGCCCGGCTGTAGTAAGTACGTGGGTGAGCAGAGAATAACGAAATACTCGCATTGGATTCATCAGAATAAATGATAAAATATAGTACAAAATTATATCCATGATTATAGTTACTAGGATCATTCTTTTGTTCATTAGTATCTCGGGGACTGGCGCTTGTAGCGAGTGGTATTGCCCTCTTTTGTACACTTATGATATTTGTAATTTCCTGAGATTTATTAGATATATACCCTTTATCGAGCTCCCAGGGACCTATTAGATTTTACATGGAGATTGTAGGCTGGTTCTGTTTAAAAAATCCAATATATAAAACACAAATTTAACATGAAGCGGTTTTAATGTTCCTACAACTACAGCCGAAATCAACGTCATTTTAAATACAAAATATTACTTGCTGCTTCAACCGCGAATACCTTCCTTAAGACGCAACTGATTTTTGGGCGTCACGTTATTTTTTATTAAAATGTTCCTTAATGACGTGCTAAAATTTTTTGTTTTGTTCCCCAAAGAAGTTGCATTTATTATATAAAAGATGTGAAATGAATGCTACAAAGTGATTTAAAGTAGGGAATAATTTATCCTAGTCCTCATGAGTGTGTGTTAATATTACGAAATTTTGTGCAAATTCCTATCCTGAATTACTGATTTAGTATCGTCAGGCGGCTACAACGTTGCCGGATCGTTCGAAGACGAAGTAAAATGGTAGATGTTAAATGTCTGAAGCGTAAAAAAACCTACGGTAAATACGTTTGCAATACAATGCTGCAAATGCAGCAAATGGGGGCATACGAAATGTTTAAGTATGACTAGAACAATACTGGATAGCTACGAAGAAGGACTTAAAACCCCGAATAGTAAGAGATGGTTCTGCCAATCATGCAAACCCAAAGGTGGAAATGTTAAAATACCGTCCATGGGAGGAACGGAAGATACGCCTAACCTAAAATCGAATTCAAAGGAATACACACTAAAGGACGTGATGGAGAAGTTGGAATTATATAACTGAAGTACACATATCTTTTGCAAACATATGAAGAGCAGGTCAAAATAAATCAGAGCTTTCAAGCACAAATAGGACGTTTAGAGAGAGCTATGGAGGAGCTGGAACGGGGAAACCCCGAAGGGAAATCAAATGGGAACTCAACAGAAGCAATAAATGAGATTAGTGACCGGGAGTATAGAAGGAAAAATCTAGTGAAATTTGGGGTCAAGGAATTGGGTTCTGGCGAACCAGAAGTAAGGAAATCTCATGATGTAAACGCAATTAATGAAATATTTGCCTCCTGCTGTCTGGGAATTTCAAAGGACCCACTTAAGGTAGTTAGGATAGAAAAACGTGAACCTGGAAAACTTAAAGCGGTTAAAATAGTTATGAATGCGGAAGATGATGTTAGGAAGGTATTTTCTAGGGCGAAGGACATTAAAAAGAATCCATTGTATACAAAATTGGCATTTAGCTGGGACAGAACAAAACAAAAGCGATTGAAGTTCGGAATTGTGAAGAAAGAACTGAAGAAGCGAGTGGAGAAGGGTGAAGAAAGCTTAGGAATAAGATACATTAAGGGCGAGCCAAGAATAGTAAAGTTAAAAACTGAAGATTTCTGACGAACGTTCCACATTGAATGGAGAAGAAGATACTGGGAAAAAGCAACAAATATTGACATTGAGCGGATGATCAGATTCATGCACCAAAATGTGCATAAAGTAAGCGAGTTGGACATTTTTATTAGGGATCATGACGAAAGGCCGGATATAGTCTGCTTAACGGAGCACTGGATGAGGAGAGATGAGTTCAATGATATTGGAATTGAAGGTTATAGTGTAAGGTCCTGGTATGCGAGAGAAAATATGCAACATGGTGGATCTTGCATCCTGGTGAAGAAAACTCTTGCTGCTGACACATGGAATGAAGTGGAAGGGAAATCAGTAGAAGGAAATATTGAATGTGCTTGTGTTATAAATAGAAATGAGCGTATTATTGTTCGGTGTGTATATCGAACGGGTCTTGGTGATTTTGATATTTTTATGGAACGTCTCGAAAATATTCTCTCACACATTCCAGTATGATTTCAGTTTTATAAGGTGGTTGTATGTGGCGACTTTAATATCAACTTACTTGAGCCTAACAATAAAAGTCATAGACTTGCTTTTGGCTTTTAACCTGATGCAAACTATTCATGAACCCACGAGAGTGACTAAGAGCACCGCCACTCTCTTGGACAATTTTTTTATTAATTTTGAACACGAAAGCAGCTCGGTTGTAGTTTCTGCACTCTCGGATCATCATGCTCAGTTCCTTAGGTTTAAGGGTGGCATGAATCCAAACAAAAAGGAGGACCCACTAATTCCAAGGAGATTCTTTTCAAGGTCGAAGCTGGAACAGTATAGTCTCGAGCATTTGACTGTCGTGGAACTCTGTGCTGAATTTGGATGAGGCAGACCGATCGTATGAAGTTTTTATTAGTAGGGTAAGAGCAGTCATGGATAGGATAATACCAGAGCGGAAGCCTAAACCAGGAAGGACGCAAACAAAATTTTGGCTCACAGCAGGCATAAGGAGTTCTTGTGCAAGAAACCGGCAGCTTTTTAAGCAAAGGTTCAATAATGAGGTGGGTTGCTATGTTGGGGTTTGGAACTTTCGTTAAAAGGCACTAAAACGGAGTTTTATTCACAATACCCAAACAGAATTATTGCACTCGACGCGCATTTCGCTAATCATGTCAGCATCATCAGGAGATGATTAAAACAGTTTTAATCATCTCCTGATGATGCTAACATGGTTAGCGAAACGCGCGTCGAATGCAATAATTCTATTTCGGTATTGTGAATAAAACTCCGTTTTAATGACGTGAGTAACCAGTATTATAACACATATGCAGGGGTACTAAAGAGGGTTATTAAACAAGCTAAAATTCCTACAGTTTACAATGTTGGGAATGTAACCTTTAGGACCATAAGCAGCGAATTATTTTTGGGTATGATGATAGATCAGCGTTTGGAATGGAAAAGTCATATTGAGAGTTTGTCTGTGGAAATTTCAAGGTACTGCTATGCAGTTACAATTTTAGTAAATGAAGTTGGGGTACAGGCAGCTTTGAATGTGTGTGTATCATGCATATATAATGTCAAGGGTAAGATATGGCATTATTTTTTGGTGGAATTCAGAGGATGTAGGGAGAATGCAGATACTGCAAAATAGGTGCTTGAAAATAATATTCGGGATGGAACAGAGAGATAGCCAGTCTTTAGGGATAAAAAACTAATGACAGTTGTAAACATGTATATCTTGGAGTCAATAAAATTTGTTTGTAAAAATAAATCATTATGCATTAACAATATAAAGACGTATACATACACATAGATCAAAAGACAATTCTTGGGTGGAAAATACAAAATATACCTATGTACAAAGGAATGTACACTGTAGTATCCTCAAAGTACCTATTGATCGCAGGAGTTTGCTACATATTGTTTTTCTGAAAAGGATGAAAAAGTTTTTACTGGAAAATCCTTTTTACTGTTTGAGAGAGTATTTCGATTCGATTGTGAAACCTGTTTGTAATTGTAAGTGTATGTATTTTTTAAATTGATATTTGTTTTAAATTGTGATTTTAATGGTATCTAAGACTAATGATTTTAAATTGTGTGACACGTTCGACACCTCTAAATGCGGTATAATTGTATATCTACTTTGTATGATTATACAGGAACAAATAAATAATAATAATAATTATTATTATTATTACCATAAAGCCACATATTTTAAGTGGCGTTCCTACAGACATCATGTCCTGTGATATTTTCTACGAAAAATTGATATACCACTGACTTTTTCCATGTGGATATTTTTTGCGATTAACCTGGTCAATTCTGCAGAAAAATGGTCTCTTGCGTTTTTCTCGTAGGATGCATTGATCTTGATTAAAACATTAAATTAAAATTGCGAAGTATTGACGAACAATTTTATAACATTTTAAGTTTATTATTTTTTATTAACATTTATAATGATCAGATAAAAAACTTAATTAAACCTTACTATCCCTTTTCCTTACTTTACAAAATATTTAAATGCTGTCAAAAAACCATATAAAATTACTATTCTAGGAGGAGTAGACTGCGAGCCTGGTTACGCCAGCATTAACGGTCCCGATAGTCTTGCAACTTCATCAGATCCGGGTTATGAAGCTCTTCATCGAGTTCCGTTGGAGGCGGGCCCAAATTATGAGGAATTAAGACTTAGAGTAGCAACCGCGAATAATTCTGGATATTCTGTAGTCAACAAGAAGAAAAAGGTAAAAAATATATAATTTAGTCTGGTATTTATATTAATAAACCTTCTTCTACCTAAAAATAAATGATTTTTTTTTAGAATACACATACACACACAGACGATCTTAACTATGAGAGCGTTTCGGATCCTGCAAATGGGGGGGATCCCAATTATGGAGCAACGAAATCGAGCGGCAGTGAGAGTGATCCCAACTACGAATCCGTCAATCAGTCCGATCCAAACTACGAAAGTGTCAGAGATTTAGAGCCTTTTTACGAAGATAAACAAGAAGAATCAGCTAGAACTAATTCGGAAGCTTTAGGATACGAGAAAATAAAGTGTAACGTGTCTGAAAGTTCGAATAGTGCTAGTAGGACGACAGATAGTGAACCGCCATATGAGCAACTACGAAACGACATTGACAGTGACATACCCGGGTATGAAAAAGTAGGTAGTAGTGGTTCGGGCAGTTCCGGCAACGGAGTCGAAGCCATACAAAACGAAGAAAATGATATTGCTTTAAATATACACGATGCAGATGATGTAGTTCATGTTTAGGTTAATAAAATTATATGGGTAGAGCGTTTATTACTTTAAGGCTATTCAACATGCTTGTTGACGTGGTTGTGAAAAGAACGTGCAAGACTAGAATCATTCGAACGTGTCCCAATAGATTAAATCTTTTCAAAGGAACGTGGATGGTCATTTCTAAAGAAGCTGCTGCTACCGTTTAATGACAGACATTCAGCGGTTCCGGGAAATTTGCATACTCCCGGGGATGACTGTTAGGAAGTGGCGCAATTTGGGTGCCCATTTGTTACACACCGTAAAAGCTTTTCAATAGCGTTCTAAGGAACCCACAGTGTTCTATGAAGTGGTTGGATAGTTCAAAGTTGTGATTTCTAATTGTCTATATATAATATTTTACCATCGCGAGTTACATTGTAATATGGTAATATTATCGTACCAAGGCATAGAATGTTGAGGAAAGTAGAGAAATACGTACCGGTAAATGATATTTTTAAGTCGCGGATGGACCGCAATGAACCTTATAACTTATTGTTTTTTACATAGTATTTAAAAATTTTATATGTTCTAATGAAATGAAGTTAAAGATAACATGTACGTTAATAAAATCAAAAGTATTAATATATTATAGTTATAATGTTGACATTGTATGGTATCTTTCAAAATATTCAATAATATAGAGAGGCCCGATGCAAATTTTACATGTGTAATTTGTTCCCTTTCTTACTAAAAGTTTTGTGCAAACAATACAATTTTTTGGGCACTGGTTGTTTTTTCTGAACGCCCACTGATTGTAAAGAAAATTGCATTTTGATTAATTTATAGAAGGTCTATGGCCTGCGAAGAATTTTAGTTTTATCTTATGATGTTTCTCTAATAATTTCTTTACCAGCTCTTTCTGAAAAATGATATATATTTCCCACTTAGAATGCACTAGAATTCAGAATAGTGATCTTCTTGTACCATTTTCTTAAGTCAACGCCATATCTATTTTGTTAGCAGTATGTGTCGAATTTATACGTTCTAAACAAATATAAAAATAATGCTAGTATCACGGCTATTAAGCAAATACCGGGATTCGATCCTGGAATTTAAAAACATCCTGTGATTATACTTTTGATGCGGGATTGGATTTACTAATTATAATTTTGTGCGATTTTTAAATTCTCGAGTCATTAATAAACAGATCTTGCGTGGGAAGAGAAGATGTAACCATGGGCGCCGGCACACATTGGAACGATCCTATGTTAATGGCCGGACATGACCAAAATTTTATTATTGCAAACACTCGTAATTTTTTTTTTTCGGTTTTAAAAAGGTTAAATCTTTATGCTCTAAGCAAAGTTGAAAGAAATTTTGGTTTAAGCCCAGTTCTATCGAATAAAACACAGCTATCCCGATTAAGATATGCTTATTATATAGAAAACGCAAAGAACGACATCGGAATTATATAAACTGCTCAGTTCATGAACTGTCAGGATTTTGCATGATAAAATAGTATATTGTGCAACAAGTGTTAAAAATAACACTTTTCACACGCGTTGCATACTATGCTTTTTCTACGACTGCAAATAATATTGATATTATATAATATTTATTATAATATAATATATCAAGCATGTTATCTTTAAATTAAAATTTATAGTTTACAAAGACCATAAAACACTTCCACAGCAACTTGTGTAACTAGTTGATGAGTAGGTATTGAGATGCCAGGGCTGGGACAATGCCCTCTCCAGGGCCTTCTTTTAGGGTGTCGCCCTTAATTTTTGGAGTTATTCTTTTCATATCTTTGGAAAAAGGCGCCATTCACCGGCGGTCTCCTCTTATGGCTTTGTCTTCCCTCGGGGGACCAATTTTTTTCATATTTGGAAAAGGGAGCCCCCGGGGTGAAGCCCTAAATTGCGGCTCCTTGAGGCCCAAAGCCCTGAAATGGGGCCCCTGGTACGGGGCCCATTTTTCACAGATTTTAAAATGTGGGAGCCTCATATTTTACACATTTGGAAGAGGGGTTCCCCCTGGGGCGAAGCCCTAAAACGGGGCTCCAGGCGGAACCCTAGAATGGGGCCTATGGTACGGGAGTCCCATAAAATTAGGCCCCAAGCCTTAAAAGGGGGTCCCTGGTAAGAGAGTCCCATTTTCTATAGTTTTGGAAAAAGGGTGCTCCTGCGGGGTTGAAGCCCTAAAATTGGACCCCCTTTTTTAGAGATCTGGGAATGGGACCTCTGAGGGCGAAGCTCTAAAACGGAGACGAAGCCCTTTAATCTAAATACCCGAATAAGCGTGTGAAAATTATACTTTGCACACGCCGTGTGCAAAGTATACTTTTCACACAATGTTTGAAATGTCCAGTTTTCAAGAGCAGTTGTTAGTGAGTTTTTGTCTATTTTCAGGGCAGTTGTAGAAAAAATATTGTTTAGTTGGGCCAAATAAGAAACCGTTGGTCGGCCGAGGCTGGCCTTGGCCAGTAATTAATTATACAGGGTCTTTCAAAAAGTTCGCATCATATGGGAAACTTTTTTATTATTGATTTCACAGAAAATTCTATTCTTGACAAAAGTTGATGCTTAGAAAAAAACTAATTTTGACGATGCTAATTTAAGGATGAGTTATACAGGGTACTTAAAAAATGCAAAAATTAAGGTTAAAAAAACAAAAATTTTGGAATATCGGAAAACTTTCTACAGAAAAAATAAAGCTTTTATTAAGATAAAAATAAAAGTCAAATACCTACTATTTTTTCCAAAAGTTTGGACGAGTTTTTATGTCCTAGTATAATATGGAAAAAAATTAATTTTCGCCTACTTGTTTTTGAAACAAAATTGACTTATACCACTTTCAAAATAAAGTAATATGGAATTAGTCAACTTTTTTTATTATTAATTCTTATTAGGCTAAGAACATTAGATTACCTACTGTTTAGAATAAAGTTTATTTAAAAAAAACATTTAAGTAACATACAAAAGTTAAATTTTACAAATCCTCGTCATCGTCGTCTGACACTGGGGTAACTTCATCTGGCCTTCTGGTTGTTATCTGTCTTAAGCTTCGAAAGTATTCATGGTGGATCGGAGGAATATACGGTAGTAACGGTAGTAAGTCCATCATGTCTTTGTACTTGGCCGCAGTTACTGGTATTGGATTTGTGTACAGCATAGTCAATGTTAGATTGTCGTAGCTTTTTGGGCGGCCACGTTTTGGACTTGAGTCCAAGATAAGAAAAGGAGCAGCATTATCTAAAGACGTTTTGTAAAATAATTAGGATCCATATCTGAAAATAATAATATACATCACGATGCTTATAAAGCCATCTGCAAATTTATTTATAATATCTTAATGAACTAGGCGGTAAAACATGTACAGAGCAAATTTTCAGACAAGCAGAATGTAGCAAGAGTACTACATGACTAAGTAAAAATATAATTTGAATAATGAATTTTAATGTAAATTTTTAACGTTCAAACTGTTTTTTACTTGCCTGAATCATCAGATAACTGATCGAAGAATGTGCATAATATGAATCTCCCTTTGCTGCTGTTTCAGTTTCTTTACTGGTTGATGGTCCACGGTCTTCATTAACTGTAGATGAGGTAGGAATATGTTTTATGTTTTTATCCTGAATTTTTGGGTCCATTTTTGCCAAAAAATCACTTGAAATAATTTAAAAAAACATGAACTCTAATCCTATTTTAATGGATAAAATGTATCAATCTACTTACCTACAGCAATTAATGTATGTTAGGACTTATGTTGTTAAATATAGCATAGAACTTTAAAGTAAATACACATAAAAAAATAACTATTTCATTTAAGACAATGAGGAACATTGCACAGGTTTCGGTTTTGTTTACTATGAAAATGGTATAAGTGACTTATTTCACTTTCAAAATAAACAACTGCTTTATAGCGTTGAGTATGCATACTTCCGGCGCCATCTATAGGTGACTATAGGTCAAGGAATGACTTAAACCATTTACATAATAAACATATTGGATACTAAGATAACCGTTAACGACTTAATCCCATTTTTTAACATTTTTGACTTGTACCACTTTCAAAATAAGGGGCTCATATATACAGTACAGTGTCTTTCAAAAAGTTCGCATCATCCGGGAAACTTTTTTTATTATTGATTTCTCAGAAAACTTTATTCTTGATAAAAGTTGGTGCTTGGAAAAAAAGTAACTTTGACAATGCTAAATTAAAGATAAGTTATACAGGGTATTTAAAAAAATACGAAAATTGAATTTATAAAAACAAAAATTTTGGAATATCGGAAAACCTTCTGCAGGAAGAATAAAGATCTTATTAAGATAAAAATAAAAATCAAATACCATTTTTTCCAAAAGTGCACTGTTGCTGAGAAAATTCATGACAATTATTGAAAAAAAACCCTCTTTTTCTTAATTTTGTTCTTTTTTTTCAGCAACGATGCACTTTTGGAAAAAATAGTATTTGAGTTTTATTTTTATCTTAATAAAAGCTTTATTTTTTCTGTAGAAAGTTTTCCGATATTCCAAAATTTTTGTTTTTTTAACCTTAATTTTTGCATTTTTTAAGTACCCTGTATAACTTATCCTTAAATTAGCATCGTCAAAATTGTTTTTTTTCTAAGCATCAACTTTTGTCAAGAATAGAATATTCTGTGAAATCATTAATAAAAGTTTCCCATATGATGCGAACTTTTTGAAAGACCCTGTATAATTAATTACTGGCCAAGGCCAGCCTCGGCCGACCATCGGTTTCTTATTCGGCCCAACTAAACAATACTTTTTATCATGCAAAATCCTGACAGTTCAGACACTACACTATTATGACGGTCGCCTCTCGGACTATTCCGCAAGGTTCCGCATATTGCAATATGGCAAAATGATCTTTTTATCCGATCGGACGAAAAACTATACCTTTCCGATGTGTTTTCTCATCGCAAAAGTCATGATTCCAGTATATTGTATTCGTTGCTTGGCAACATGCAATAACTGTACGTACAACATTTCCGTCCTAGGCCGGGAATGTAAAATTTCTGTCATATTTAAACACCTTGTTTGTCAGATCTGACGTTTATCAAAAGCAAGATTTAGCTGTGGTTTCCCTAGTTAAGTAATACACTCGCTCGATTGAAAACTTGATATTTTGCTGAGTTTAAATTTAAAACACTATTTTTATTTAGAGTAATATTTGGCTCTATTTTTATAAATACGTATTATAATTAATTCCGATCGGATAAAAAATAGTATGTGCAACTCGTAGGAAAAGCACATTCCTGGACTCCTGTGTTGCTGGCCTCGGCTGCTTCGTCCAGCAATTACCACAATCGTCCAGGAATGTATTGCTTTTCCTCCTAGTTACACAATATACTATTAATTGGTACTTGTCAGATCCACAGATTTCATATTTATTTGTTTTTTAAATAGTGTTTAGTGTTGTTTTTTTAGTTTTTCTGGTAAGAATTTTAGGTCACGTAGCTCTTAAGTTAGGTTTTAATGCTGCTTTATTTTTTGCAGTATCTGAGCAATAAATTATGGATACGCTTGTAACTAATAGAGACGTTTTTATGCTCTTAAATAAAGCTGAAATAAGTTTTAAAATGTTTAATTGGCTTATAATAAAATTGAAGACTATGTAGGTTTTACATTAAATTCGGCCTTAAAGACAAAAATAAAAACAATCTGCTCTAAACTACAACTAAAATGGAACAAAGCATTTAGAACAAAATCTCGTTTTCTCCATCGGAACAAAAATTGGCTAGATGGCAAATTTGAACTTTCTAAGAAACCATTAGCAAAAGAAAAAGACGGCGAAAAGGATTTTCATCGTGGCAAACTAAGAAAAGATTTTGATGTCCTTGAAGATAGGCAAAAAAGAAGACGGACGGAATATTTGCGCGATCAGCCTCATGAACACATCCAATATGCAGCTCAGAAACAACTTAAATCTCAAGACGTACAGTTTATTTTGGATTTTATTCAAACTTACCCTGAACACATAGCAAAGATTCAATCGGAGCCTTTAAGTAAGGAAAAAGCCTTAAGTATTTTTGTGTCAGCTAAATTAACAAAATTTCAGTATAATTTAATTCGTAATTCTACAGAAGAATCAAATAATTACTGTTTTCCTAGTTGGAAAGTTCAGAAAGCAAAAAATGATTGTTACCCTTCTCCAGAAACCATAAAAATTACTGATGTTTCGGCTACCATAAATTTACAAAGTTTGTTAAATAAAACCACCGAAAGGTTACTAAAAACAATTGAAATTGGGAAGTTCAGAAACTTGGTTTTAATTTCTAAATGGGGCTGTGATGTTCCTCGGACCAAGCACAATATAAAATAGGTTTTATTGAAGATTTTCGTGATGACAATTAATAGTATTTTTGTGTGTAGTCTAATACCTATTAAAATTTTTGATGCAGTTCCCAACACAGTTGTATGGTTAAACGAAAAGCCTTCTTCGACTAGGTTATGTCGACCAATTTCTTTTAAATTTGCGAAAGAAAATAATGAAATTATTAGTACCACAATTAATTTTATTGAAAATCAAATTAATGCTTTAGTTCCCACTAACTGCGATGGTAACATAAAGGTTGAACACAAACTTTGCTTTACGATGGTCGATGGGAAAATTTGTAACACTATTTCAAAAAATATGTCCTCTATGAGGTGCTATACCTGCCAAGCTTCTCCAAAAGAAATGAATCTTACCACTATAAACAAAAAAAAATCATAAAAGAAGAATTTTATTCATTTGGTTTGTCGCCGTTGCATGCTTAAGTTCGGTGTTTTGACAAAAAATCCAAGAAGCTTTTAGAAATAGGTTGGGGCTGTTAGTTGACATCGTAAAGCAAGGTAAAGGTTCAACTAATGATGGTAACACAGCCAGGAATTTTTTTTTTATAATTTCGACATATCCTCAGATTTTTAGATTCTAACTTATTAAAACATTTTCTTGTCATTCTACAAACTATATCTTCCGGTCAAAAAATTATTACTTCAAAATTTAAAAACTTCACGTTCGAAACTGCAAAATTATATATTTCTTTATACGAATGGCCTGCCTCTGTGCATAAACTGCTACTCCACGGAGCAGAAATAGTTGAACATGCACTTGTTCCTATCGGTCTACTAAGCGAGGATGCAAAGGAGGCAAATCATAAATTATTTCGAGAGTATAGAAGAAATCATGCAAGAAAGACATCCATGATATCAAATAACGAGGATATTTTGCATAGTTTATTATTAGCTTCAGATCCTGTAATTTCTGATTTAAGGCCAACTGCAAAATCTTACCACAATCACCAGTTGCTTCCAGAAACACTAGAATTGTTAGATCTAAGTTAGCATTTACTTATTTACACTACTTTTTACTACTATCTAGCTAATCGACTAAATTTTTGAATATGGGCTTCCCTTTCCTTTTTTAATACTTTCTGTCATCAGCAATCTAGGCATACTTTCAAGGCCTGTTTCTTATAGGTCCTACTCATCTATCTTTATTTTTTTTCTACTGTAGTATTTCCCATTTTCGCTTGTTTCATGATCTCTAGTGTAGTATTATCCTATTTTGCCTGTCGTTCTTTTGGTTGGAACTTTTTTTATTGTGCTTCGCATCCACTTATTTATTTTTCCATTACTAAATGTAATTATAATAACACCCTGTCTGAACGCATTTTTAAAATACTCTGTATTATTAGAATTTTTTCGCTAAAGTTTGGCACCATATAAACTCTTATTTTATTATGGTTTATATGGAGTGCTGAAATATTTCTTATTACCACATTTCATCAACTAAAATAAGCAGGCATGCAATGCCTAGACATTTGTTAAAATTAATCTGTATTTTAATTTGTACTGGTTAAAAGACCTCATTATGTAAACCTATTACATTCTATATTTTGTGTTTAATATATGAACTAGCTGGTATATATTTGAAAACACATTACATTATAAGATTAGCTTTTGTTTTATTAATTTAGGTAACTAATTTCCTAATATTGTAGTAACTTTATCAACACACCATTATACAAAGTGCTCCAGTTTATTGTTCTTTTATTTTAAGAAGAAAACATCAACAAAACTAGATGTATATACGGTGGCTACTAATTAAATATATATTTATTTTCGCTTTAAACTAATGATAATCTAAAATCAAATCATGAGAACTGATGCATAATGTAGTTTATCTTGATAATGACTTTTACTATTTTTTAGGAATACATTAAATATTCATATATTTTTTAGAAAACCAAGAGCTCCAAACTGTCATGTCATAACCCTATATTGAAATAATCTTTAGTATAATATAGTATTTCATTTTTAAAACATTTTAAGTTTGATTAGTAGCTATCTAATCACCCTGTATACATATAATATTAACAAAACAAATCTTTAAATTATCCCATATAACCTAGTCGTTGTTTTTTTCTCTCTAGAATAAAAAAAAATTAGCCATTTAAAAAGTAAGAACTAAGTGGAGCACCCTGGATAACTACTCTAGATATGTATTGTGCGATTTTAACTTTATTGATTTTATTAAATTTATATCATTACAAAAAATTTCTTAAGAATTGATAAAGCTAGATTAGAATATGGACAGTTAAATATATTTAAATTTTTCTTAAAAATTGTATAATTCCAAATTATTAAAAACGTAAAAATAAATATTAGTTTTAGTTTAATAATTATATTTTAGGATTTAAGCAAATATTAACTGTACATCTAAAGAGAAAAAATTCATCTAGGGTGGTTAGTTGAAAATTTCGACCTAAAAATTCAAATGCCATAAGCTCGTTCCACTGTGCGGCAGGTGAAAGTGCAGGGAGGGCAAGTCGATATGAGGGAAAAGCTCGTCGCAGGCGCCGCCGGAGGCTAATTCAAATATTTTGTGGGTGCAACGCCCAATTGTTACCCAAAAATCGTTAAAAAAACACGCCTTCCACGAGTGGACGAAGTGAATTTTACAAAGCATTATTGACAAATTTCCCAAGTCAATTAAACGTAAAAAAGTAGAGCTGGGCAACAGACATCAAAAGTAAACTGGAACTGGACCTCGCTCTTGATATAACTAATATAACAATCGAATCTGCAATCGTTAAAACTTCTTCTCTTTCTTAGGTTAGGTTTCATTGAATTTAAAAATTGTATTATTTGTATACAAATATTGCAGAAACTTTTGAGAGCATAAGGGGAGGGGGTGCATCGATGTTTGATATTAATGGCATGATGCCCAACATCTAAACCGACTATCATCAATATTAGACAAATATCGAGCTAAGAATATCGATGTCTGAACAGTACAATCAGTTTTCCTAAAATGAAGAAAAAACGAAATTAGGATAGTTAAAATTACAACTTTCATAATAAATTATTTGTACTAAGAAATAAAATAAAAAACGAATACATGAAAATCTCTTAATGAAACAAAGTAACAAAAATGGTAAATAAATAAAACACCTATATCTCTATTCTCTACGCGACAGACAGAAAGCAACAAAATTCACTAAATCGCTATATTCTATTGGGAAATGGTGATAAAACTTCTTCCAAACTTCTTAAAATTTGCCATATTATAAGAAAATAAATAAAACTGACTCTGATCTAAAACGTAAATAGCATAAAATAATAAATTATCAAAGGCTTTAAAATGAAACTAAAAAATATCTACTATTGAGTGAAAAAATAGACATTTCTAGCACCTGAACTTAAAGAAATTGAAGTCTCGTGTCAACCTAAATATCAATTTGACAATTATTAACGATAAAATAATTACAATAGTCCAGGAGCTTGAATTGGAATATTATGTCATAGTTAATAAAAATATCTTCTTTATGTCCGACCTACATAGTAGTAGCTAATAGCCTTTCTAATAGCTTATTACGTCATTCATTTTGGGTAACGTAATAAGAGTCATTACATCACTAGTGATTAATGATTTATTATGTAACTCATTTTTCAATAATCCATTCGTTACAACATGTGAAAAATCAAAATTTGTAAGGTATAGCTTTTAAGTTATCTTTTATTTAAATGATCGTAAAAAATTGTATAATTGCTGCCGCTGTTTTAGCCCATGGAATAATGAGTTTTGTATTCATTGAGCGATTCTGCTATAATGTCATACGTGCTCGTAGCACTGTCGCCGGTAGCAAAAGTATTTTGTTGTCTCTCGAGAAATTTAAGTAACCTAAGTATTTTAAGTTTAATTAATATTTCAACGTTTTAAGACAAATGGCATGAACGGTTCGGGGTAAAAGTCGTCTATAGTCTCGCCACAAAAAGTGTCAATTTTACTCTTAATAATACAATATACCTTTCTTTACAAATCCTTTGTATGTGTAATATATTATTTTGACGAAATGGTGAATGCGCTGTGCAAAATTTCTGCCTACAGCTCAAAATCTTTGGGCATCACTCTTAGCTAGATTTCGAAATCCGATCCTTAGCCCACCTGTCAACTGAAGTCGGACTACATTAACGCCAGGGTACTTCGACACCCAATACTACAATGGTACCCACACTCATATAAAATCTGAAACAGCAATAAAGTGATAATTTTCATAATTGGCAGGAGTTTTAAAAATCTTAGTTCTACATAAGGTATCTTTTTGATTTTGAAGATATTTTTATTATTTACTAATATTAATTTAGTCGAGATCATCATCATCAGCCTCTCGACGTCCACTGCTGGACATAAGCCTCCTCAAGTGGTTTCCATTCTTCTCTATTTTGCGCGGTTCCAATCCAGTTTGTGGTTATTCGCTTTATATCATCCGTCCATCGGGTTGGTGGTCTCCCTACACTTCTTTTATCAGCTCGAGGTCTCCATTCTATTAATTTCTTCGACCATCTCCCGTCCTTTGTTCTAGCCACATGTCCAGCCCATCGCCATTTCAGCCTTGTAATTCTTTCTATTATATATTGGACTCCCGTTCTGCGTCTCAAATCCTCGTTTCGGACTCTGTCCCTCAGGCTCACACCTATCATTGCTCTCACCATTTTTCTTCGTGCTACCTGTAATTTTGTTATGGTTGCCTTTGTCAGTGTGAGAGTTTCTGCTCCATACGTGATCACCGGTAATATTTCATGATTTCATGGCCTAGATACACATACTTTTCTGCTGTTTCTATGTTTGGTCCGTTTATTTCCATGTTTTTACTGGCCACTAAATTTGTCATTAATTTTGTTTTATTAAAGTTTATACTAAGACCCACTCCCTTTGCAGCTGCGTGTAGTTCTCTTAACATATCTCCTATTTTTCCTAAATCGTCCGAGATAATAACGATGTCGTCAGCGAATCTGAGATTACTGAGATATTCTCCATCGACGTTAATTCCCTTGTCCTCCCATTCCAGAGATTTAAAAACATATTCCAATACAGCATTGAAAAGTTTCGGCGACATGGTGTCGCCTTGTCTTACTCCCCGGTTTATATTTATATTTTCTGTGTTTGTGTGAAGTTGTACTGTTGTAGTTGCTCTCTTGTAGATGTTGTAGGGGAGACCGGGGCTGGTTGTTACAATTTTCATATATTATATTTTCTTGTGGCTCTGAATGGATCTGAGGTGCTGAGATTTGTTATGACGGTATGTTAGTATTTGACCTTCCTTAAGAAAAAATAGCATCAATACATTCTCAGCACAAAACTGAAAAAGCCACTTTCATTGGGATGGTGTTAACTGTAACAAATTGCCCCGAGTAGAGGCATATTGTTACTCTGATAGGGGTAAGTTGTTACATCCGGAAACGTACCTAATCACCTTAAACATGGTAACATTTTATTTCAAAGAACATACAGAAAAAATAATTATTCAATAGCTGAGTGGTCGGAGAGACAGTGTATACATGTGTAGAAAGGGTCGTCTTTCCCACACCACAGATGAGCCCATTTCTGCACTGTATCCAGTTTTCACCGGATTTACTTTCGGAACATGGTTTTAAACAGATGATGCAGAGACACTCTTCTTCGTCGTCACTTGAGAAATCATTTGTGGCCACAAGGCGTTGCTTCTTCTTTTGATTTTTGGGCTCCACCTTTCCACTGTTCTTAGAAGTGGACCCTAGTACCTAGAACAAATATAAAAGCAAATAAATATAGGTATTGTATCACTATATTCACCTACTCTCCTACCTTTCTTTTAGGTACAGCCTGCTTCATGCGTTTTCTTTCATTTCTTGCTTCCTCTTCTGCTTTTAAAGCATCTTTCACAGGGGTGTCCGTCAAAATTGAAGACTTTACTTTCTTTCTTGCCGTTTTAATATTCTTTCTTGGCTCCGCTTTTCGGTATGGCCTCACTTGTTCGGGAGTCACTTCAGGAATGTTGCATCTATCTGGAGTTCTTGGTCTGCACGAAGATATACTTGTTGATGGCACGCTCAATTATTCTGGAGTTAATTCACGAATTTGATATTCTTTTGGAGCTGCTGGCTCGCAGGCTATACCGGCGCTTGTAGATGGCTGAGCTTAAGCTTGCAATTCACATTCGGGTCCATTTTCTGCTAGCATTGCTCGGTCAGTAACTTGTGCAGAAATAAAATCTTCTTCTGTGTAGACGTTCCTATTGAACGGATACACACCCGCTTTTGCGAAACCGGATGTTATATTTCTGGGAGTAACAGCATTTATAAAAGCTTCTTTGGCAACGGCGGGGCTATCATAGATGGATATTGGAACACCTGGGTGTGAAGTCATCCAATTGGAACAGGCAGTGTAATAGTGTTTTTAAAAGGGCCATAAACGCTTAAATCCAATGGTTGAAGACGGCGTGAAGTATGAGGTGGGAATGAGAGGAGGATAATGCCGTTTTCTTTGCAAAATTCTAATACAGTCGAGAATAAATGCAAAATATGATTGTCTAGTAGCAGTAAAATTGGAGAATCTACAGATGATTGGACGTGCCTATGAAAATGTTCCATGAATTATTTGAATATTGTGCCAGTGATCCACCCACTCGGATGAGCAGCGCCAACGCAACCAGTTGGCCCTTGATTGAAGAACTGAGGCTTGAAATGCATTCGGGGAAAAATAAAGAAGGATGGCACGGAATTTCCAGTGGCACTGACTGCCAATTCCATTGTGACGGTTACTACTTTTTCTCCAGAAGTCCCTACTTGTTTTTTGCCCTTTTCTGACAAATTTTCGACGGTTTTTGGACTGTGGTTAACCCTGTTTCGTCTACGTTCCATATCTGGTGTGCTTCAAACTTATATCGATCCAACACTTTTTCCAAATTATTGTAAAACACTCCAACATTGTTGGCATTAAAGCTAGTCGCTCTTGCCAAGCTGGTCGTCTCCGGTTGACGTAAAGTAAGTTTTAGATGCCTTTTTTTGTAACCGAGCAATCAATCTTCTGTTGCCATTTTTGACTTTTTCCAGTTTTCAGGATACTGAATTTTACATGCCACTGCGTATTCATAAGCAAGCAACCTTACTTCTCCACCTGTCAACCCGTAGTAGATACGACTACAGTTAACAATGTACTGTTCTAATTTAGCCTCCAGTTCATGAGAAAATATTTGTCGCGGTCTGACGTAGCTAGCCTGCTCCTATCCCCTTTTTATGAAAAGTTGTAACCTCGTAAAATTGATTTTATGAATTTCTGCCGCTTTTCGGGGGAACATTTTTTGTTTAATTACGTCATCCGCCGCCATTTTGTAGCTGTCGAGGGTGACCTCGGCCCTATTTGTCTTACGCTTATAATTACGAACCATTCTGAAAATAATTACGGCTACTTTAATGCGTTCATCTGCTTTGCCAACCATGGGGCTAGTTGTTACAGTGTAACAAAATGCCCCGTCTCAACTGTAACAACTTGCCTCAGACAACATGTTGCGATCAAACCGGTCGCCACATCAAAACAACGTGACGTAGAGTCTTGTAATTACATTAAATTACGCGTAAATATTGGTAGAATGCGTTGATGTAGTAAGAACGACTTACCTGCAACCCTCTGTTTCGAAATATCAAATAATACGGGCTAGGTAATATTTACTTTTTCCGTTAAGAATCACTCAAACTGACCCCACGCGTTTATTATCGTGCTGCAGCCGCGAGACGTATAGCGCAGCGAAATAGGGCGAAAAATAGTTACAAAAAATTTTTTGAGGTATAACCAGATGAAACCCTTATGGCATTATTGAATGCCTCATTGGACATCCTGAAAGGCCATTTACGACTTTTTTTGACGGTACCGATTTTTTTAAAATCGAAAAATGTATAAATTTTGTGAAAATAAAAAAACGGACTTTTTATTACTTACTACGCAATATCTTCGGAACTGTTTGACATATTTTAATTATTTTTTTTTTGTTTGAAAGCTGACACATTAGCGCATGTGACAGCATAAAAAATATTTAAAAACAAGTTTTGTTTAAGAAAGAAACAAAAGGGAATCTAATAGTTTCGTTTTCCTGGTGATGACTTTTTGACGAATCGGAAAACTTTTTTATTTTAAAGAATTTCGATACATAGTCTGCGAACAAAATGAAGCAAGAAGTATAAAAATGTTTTATAAAAAAACTGCTACAATGTACAATTCATATTTTAGGTAATATTGAATGTTCAATAAAACATTGCGCGCTTGTTGCTAGGCCTCCGCGGGGATAACACCGCGTCATCGAGCTCGCCAGTGTGCAGTACAGTAACACAAAGGTCGTAATGTGCAGCCATAATTTTGTAGAATTCGTTTGGAGCTATAAAAAAAGGGAAATGGATTGTTTATTATGTGGACAGTTATTAAACGATAATGACAAACTCGTGCGAAAACCCACAAAAAAAGGACTGGAAATGATTGTTAATGCCGCAGAAAAGAGAAAGGGCTATTTTAGCAAATATATTTTACAGAATAAGTATAAGGAATCTAGTTTAGGCGGCTGTATTAAAGCTAAATATCACGTGGCTTGTAGGAAAGCATATACCAGTAAATAAAATATATCTTCTGCTTGTGAAATAAGTAACACTTTACATGAAAATATTCCTACTAGTTCTAAAACAAGAAATAGTGACACTCTTTTTGATATACGAAAAATGTGTCTGATTTGCAATTCGTGTGGAGTAAGAAAAAGGCAGTAATTAACCTCTATTCAAACCGTTAAGTCTTTACAAATTTTGGCATTTTGTTTCTCAACAGAGTGCATAGTGCACCAGATGAAATGAAATTTAGTTCAGCTTAAATGAAATTTAGTTTACCTAGAGATAATCTCGGCCTACGTCGACTTATTTTATTATATATGATTTAAAACATTTCTGCTTTGTGCTCACGAATTGGCAAAAGATTTCATTTTCAAAACCATAATTTATGTTTACATCAGAATTTGTTTCAGTACAAACTAACTGATCTGAGTTCTCGTTATCTGAATTTAAAGTTTTTTCTTGCGCGATTGACGCCACTTTATACTTTTGACTAATTTTGGACTTATTTTTAAAGGCGTTAATATTTCTTGCTGAAATATACTGACTGAGGCAATTTTTATGGTACTTTGCATCATAGGTAAATATATCTTCATAACCAGAGAGCTTGGAAATCATAGAAATGTCCTCCCTTTTTTAGCAGATTTGATAATTTTTTCGTATGTATTGTCGGTGCCTAAAAACAAATATTATTAAGTAAAACTAAGAGTGGTGAACCATTAAAATTTTGCAATAAATTGTATTTAGATTTCATAACGTTTCTCAACAGTTAAAAAGAAGCATATCAAATCTTTTGCCAATTCATGAGCCCAAAGCAGAAATGTTTATACCATTATAATAAAATATCTGGATGTAGGCCGAGATTATCTCGAGGTAAACTAAATTTCATTTAAGCTGAACTAAATTTCATTTCATCTGGTGCACTATGCACTCTGTTGCGAAACAAAATGCCAAAATTTGTAAAGACTTACCGGTTTGAATAGGGGTTAATTTCTGCCTTTTTCTTACTCCACACCAATTGCAAATCAGACATAATTATTTTTCGTATATCAAAAAGAGTGTCACTATTTCTTGTTTGAGGACAAGTAGGAATATTTTCATGTAAAGTGTTACTTATTTCGCAAGCAGAAGATATATTTTTCTAAGATTGACAGCACATATCAATCAGCAAAGTATTACTTTTCCTGCCTTGGCAGCAAAGTGAGTACTTTGCTGCCTAAGCAGCAAAATGATTAGTCTCCATGGGAATAAAACGTTTGACATAAGTTGTCAAACTATAATTATTATGGACATATACATTTCCATAGCAACCAACCGTTCCAACAATTGCGATTTCTATCCAATTTTGTTTTAATTTATCACTACAGGGAAAATAAAAAGATTGTGGAAATTGTAATAATTTGCAAATATACAATATACATATATCATTATAACAATCGGAGAAAAAATTATATGTTCAACTCGGCAGCAAAGTAGATTGACTGCCTTAGCTGAATTCCTCAGTCGCGGCAGTCAAGCTACTACTTTGCTGCCTAGTAAAACAAATAACTATTGTTCACTAGTATATGATTTCCTACAAGCCACGTGATATTTACCTTTAATACAGCCGCCTAAAATAGATTCCTTATTCTATGAAATATATTAGCTAAAATAGTCCTTTCTCTTTTCTGCGGCATTAACAATTATTTCCAGTCCTTTTTTTGTGGGTTTTCGCACGACGAGTTTGTCATTATCGTTTAATAACTGTCCACATAATAAACAATTCATTTCCTTTTTTTATAGCTCCAAATCCGAATTCTGCAACATACGACCTTTGTGTTACTACACTGCACACTGGCGAGCGCGATGACGCGGTGTTATCCCTGCGGCCGCATAGCGACCAGCGCGCAATGTTTTACCGTTGACTGATAATAGGGGTTAGTTTGGGTTAGTTGGGTTTCTCAGCCAACGGTTTTACTCTATTGAACTTTCAATATTACCTAAAATATGAATTGTACATTGTAGCAGTTTTTTTAGAAAACATTTTCATACTTCTGGCTTTATTTTGTTCGCAGACTATGTATCGAAATTCTTTAAAATAAAAAAGTTTTCCGATTCGTCAAAAAGTCATCACCAGGAAAATGAAACTATTAGATTCAATTTTGTTTCTTTCTTAAACAAAACTTGTTTTTATATATTTTTTATGCTGTCACATGCGCTAATGTGTCAGCTTTCAAACAAAGTAAAAATAATTAAAATATGTCAAACAGTTCCGAAGATATTGCGTAGTAAGTAATAAAAAGTCCGTTTTTTTATTTTCACAAAGTTTATACATTTTTCGATTTTAAAAAAATCGGTACCGTTAAAAAAAGTCGTAAATGGCCTTTTAGGATGTCCAATGACGTATTCGATAATGCCATAAATGTTTCGCCTGGTTATACCTCAAACATTTTTTTTTCGAGAAGGACGCGACTTTTCCATGGGTTTTTACTACGCTAGTACTGAACACAGTGATGGAGGCATACTTTAGCCATAGTATAAAGAAACTAGTAAGTTCACTCAGCGGTAAATCCTTTGATGTAATTCAGCCACATTCTTTTATATCACGTGATAACTGGAGATGAGCGATGCGATGCGTAAGTGTCCGATCGATGCGTGACTTCCTCTAGTCAGGCGTTTACCAGAGATGTATTCAGGAGATTGTATGGACTCGTACCGAAAGACCTACTGAATGCCGGCCGGGTGAAAAATCAAGTGAAACTGAGCAAAGTTGTAAAAATATTTTCATAGGAGAAAATTGAAAAAAATTTGCTATACAGGGTGTCATTTTTAGGTGATACCACTGTTGCTATCTCAGAATCTAACAAGAATTTAACAACACTGCAACTCGATCTTGAAAAGGCATCAATAATGGTAACTTCTTTCTAATTTAATCAACTTTGTAGCTTTGACCGTTTCAAAGATAGCAATAATAGTGGAATTACCTAAAATGCGGGATATTAAATGCACTGTACAAAAATCTTGTTACATAAAAATTTGCAAATTTTATTTTAGAGATAAAAAAATACCGTAAAACGGGGCGAGATTGATAGTTTTAAAAATATTTTTTGGGATAAAAACTCCAATTAATTTTTTAATTATTTTAAAAATGACATATTATGTGGTTATATGATGGGAGTTATTTGGTAACCCAACACACAAAAAGATGGAGGGATAACAACAAAAAAAATTCTACTAGGTCGTATCAATCTTACCCACGGAATGGGGCGAGTTTGATATCCCCTTTGAAATTGCGTTAGATTAAGTGTCTTCGAACGGAATAAGTCAATCTCGCCCCGTTTTCGATTTGGCTCACTAGATTTTTCTGTATGAAAGATCTTATCGATGGGGCGAGATTGATATGTGGGGTAAGATTGATAGCATCGCAAACCTTTTTTATTTAAATGATATTTATTCATTTAAAAACATAAAAACTAAACAATATTAGTAATAGGTAACTTAGTTACTTATAGAAAAACAAATGAACATAACAATATTTCTATAGGTAAGTTGGTAGGTTGGTAGGGGCGAGTTTGATACCTATCAATGTCGCCCCACTGGGTGGATCAAACTCGCCCCACGACGCGTATCGCCGAATTTCTAAATAACCTTAAAATCTATGAACGAAATTTCGATGATTTTACGTGTAGAAATAATGATCCTATCATGCAATTAGCACAAAATTAATACAGTTACAATGCTCACCTTTGGGTACTCGAAGTTATACAGCACACAGTTTTATATCGGAGAAGTGATTTTAATAAAAACGGCCAAAACACAAGATATTTATAACAGATTAGGTATGGCGGACGTGACCTCGCGTGGGTTTGTTTACCTATTAACGAATCCTTCTGGCGGCACGCTTAAGAAATAAGTGGGGGAAGTTATAACGGTAATAACGCGCACTAGCGAAGTCGGTATCAAACTAGCCCCCCAAAATCAATCTCGCCCCGTTTTACGGTAAGACACGTATAAGGTAAGTAATGTATTCAAGTTTTCATGCTCTTCGACCGTAAGGGTACGTCAATAGTGCACCGCTTCTCGTTTCATCGCGGCAGACTAGCGACAACAAAATTTATAAAGGAATAGTAGCGCGTGGCCATAGTGCGCCAGTAGCCTGTTTGAACCTGCTTAATCAGCTTTTACCGGAATGAATTTGTATTTCTTTTTTCTCGCATACCGCTTAACCCGCTCGGTGTTTGATGTTGTTTGATGTGCAGTGCAATACGCAGAATTGTTCTAGCTTGTTGCTCTGTCATTTAAACAAATATTAAATATTTATAAACATTGATTAAAAAGCTAAGATCCGTAGGACGGCAATTGATAAAGATATTTTAATTTCGGAAGTGCTTTTAAAAAATGTTATATGAGACAAACGATTGAAGTATGGTATTCACCAACTTCTGACGAGGCGAGACCTATTAATTTCATGAACTTGAGTTGTTCTTTCTTGTTTTAATTTATTAGAAGCATTATCACTGGCTAATAAAATTCATAACAGATCCTCACGAGATAGCTCCATGATGCCAACTGACAACTGAGACAAAGCGAGACACTCACGCAAGCGGTGCTCTATGACCACCACCTGCTACAATCGCGCAGGTTGACCAAGCCGATAGAGTAAAAGCCGGCTAGCGAGAAGCGAGCAGCGGTGCACTATGGACGTACCCTAAGGGTCCTGGCAAGGGTTTTTCATCTACGGCATTTTCGTCCTCAGTTGTGGGTGGTTCTTGCTGAAGGGGCTCTACGTCGTCTTCATCCTCCTCGTCGTAAATAAACACTCCGTTAAGGCAATTCCCTTGGTAGTGGAGGTACGCCGCAGAACAGTTCAGCATTGCTTTCGACATCCACATTTGCCACTACAGCGGCAAAATATCGTTTTCAGTAGTACCTCCGATGCTGGTGGATTATATGTTGCAATTGGCACCAGGGTGTTTCCTACGTGTTTATCCAACCCCACTCTTGAGGGAGCAACTCATTCCCGAGCCACTTCTTCACTTGGTGGTAGGTGCGCCAGGAATGCTGCTTAGCTGCGCTCTCAGTCGGTGGGAGGGAGCTGATGTCAGGCTTAATATTTGCAACTGACCTCATGAACGACTGGAAGCGTTACTGGTTGAGGGAGGCTGACTTGCTGGTGCCCCATATCATTTGAGGAAGCACATCTTCCCAGTCTCTTCAACGTCGCCGCGAGTGGAAGAGGGGTTGTAAAAGGTAACTGCCGCTTGATGGTTTGTGAGTTTAAGTACAATTTTGAGAAGCCCATCTTGCTTTTACTTAAAGTTGAGGAGGGGTTGTAAAAGGTAACTGCCGCTTGATGGTTTGTGAGTTTAAGTACAATTTTGAGAAGCCCATCTTGCTTTTACTTAAAGTTGAAGATGCTGTGTCACAGCCGGTAAACGAATGTAAGAACAGGATGTGTTCAAATCCACGCTGCTGCATCTCTTGGGTGGACAGTCCCATTGTTTTAGTTTTCCCTCGGCCGGGTTTTAACAGCAGGGTGTCTTGGGTGAGAGGAGCAACACCAGCCACAGAACTGTAAGTGGATTGATCGACAGCAGTCTTTACGATAAGGACGTCAGCATCATCGGTGGCCTGCAGAGCCTGTATCCCATACTCCTGACTCCTGAAGCTTTGTCTGTAGTAAGGAGGTAGGATTGGACAAAAAATCTTCTTATTTCACAGGTATTGATGTGTTCCATGTTAAATTGATATCACCCGACCTCCTCAGTCTGTATCGTCGCCTCTGTTCTTGTGATTTCATACTGTCGACTGAGTTCGAGTACCCATCAAATACCAGAGTGCGACTGATTCCAGGATAGTGGTGGTTGACGTGGGTGATATATCCATCACACATAGTGGAGGCATCTTTTTGCCAAATTACTCTATGCAGCAGGAATCCTCCGTCCACTACTATGTTCATCTGAGACAGTTGAACAGCCTTATTACATTATCATTATACAATTTATGATATAAATGTCCTATTTCTATTATCTTCAAAATAAAATTTGCTATTTTTCATGTAACAAGGTTTTTGTTCAATGCATTTAATATCCCGCTTTCATGTGTAGCAACACATATTTATTGCACAATACACACAAGCGATAGTTGTGACTCAGCAATAACAAAAACAGCTTCTGAAAAAGGATAATTTTATGAAAAGTTTTACAATTGATGTAACTGTTGACCGGTTGGAGATATATTTGGATATGTATATATATACCTACTTAAAGGGAATTAAATTCTCTACAACTTTCTAAAAGAGGCTTTTTTCCTCAGATGAATAGTTTAAACGATATGAAGGAATATTTGATGAAAAATGTGAGGTATTTTTTTTTTAATTTTCACTTTTTCCGAGCGTGTAGCTCGCAAACGGTTGCGAATTGGAAAAAGGTATATGGAATGAGAGTTGTAGCGAATTTCATATGCTTTCATGCCATGTAAGAAAAAATGTCCGTACGATACATGGTTTTTAAGATATAAGCGAAACACTCAAAAATGGGACCTTTCTCGTGCATCCCCCTCCCTCCGGCTCACCACCTAGACATCAGGACTTTTAGTATGTTTTTACTCCCTAAGAACCCGGAACAAGTTTCTGAAGAAATCGCTTAGGTCCCTGCTCACGCACTCTACACCTCTTTATTGACTGGACTATTAAGAAAATATTGCACGAATCCTGTAAAGTGGATGGTTGCAACACATCATTGTTTTATTTTGATTAAAAATGTATATAGTACCGGATATTATTTCTTTATCAAGAACATAGTAACTCTCGTTTCAGTGTAGCAGTTATTGAATAGTTTGGCGAGTAAGAATAAATGTCTCCTCCGGATACGCCCTGAAGTGTGTGCCATCTTCTCAAAGGTATACAGTGTCGGTTTGTTTCGGATCGGAAGGTAATTGCGATTGCGACGTCGCGTCGCGGCGTGTAACAGTTCGCGTCCCCGAAAAAGTTATCAATCGACCTGTAAATCTGGCAATGCGGGAGGCGCGCGTCTCGACGCTCGAGGCGCCGGCGCTGGCGCATTCCGCGCAGACGACGGGAGCAGCAGCCGTAGCAGCAGCGGCACCAGCAGCAGTGATGTCGTTCGAGAGCGAGTTGTGTCGCTGAGAGATGAGTCTTCGCGAGCATGTAATCGCCGTTGCCACCGCCAGCGCCCCAGCGTCGTTGTGCGACCATGTGTGCCGCCGCGTACGCTACCGAAATCACGTAAAAGCGGTCGACGCGAGTCCAAAAAGGCCCCGTCGAGCGGCCGAGTGGTGAGCGTCATGGCGGGCTCGGCCGCCGACCAGGCGTCGGCGTGCGTCGTGGCCCATGGCCATGGCTTCCAGAAGAAGACCTTTCACAAGCCCACGTACTGCCACCACTGCGGCGACATGCTCTGGGGCCTCATCCAACAAGGCTTCGTCTGCGAAGGTGAGCCCTTTTTCCACATAATCGTAAATAGGTCACACAATCACACTCCCTATACTTATTGCTTCATATTATCAGAGCCTGGTTATACGAATTGTCAGGCAATAATTTGTATGTCCTAAATAAATAATAATCACTTATAGAATGGATACATTATTTATTTCTGGTATATGCTCACCATCATCGGATTTCATTGTCACATTGGAAACATCACTTAGGGTTGATACGGGAGATTATCTTTAGATAAACATATATTAGAGAGGGTGTTCATTTGAAATCAATAGATCAAAAGGAGTAGTAATGTTAAATTTAAAAAATTATAATTTACTCTATTTAAGATTTTTTTTTTAAATTTAAGGTAACCTAGAATTTATTTTAGAAATGCGTTGGATTTCTTGTTATTAGATACCTAATACCAATATTACTCCTTAAACAATTGGTTAAACTTGCTAATAAAGGTTTAATTAAACATTATTAATGATCGCACGTGATGTTTTTTTCATTGCATTATATATTCAAAATATTTTCTTTCCTCAAAACAAAAATCGCACTTCTTGAAACACAACTTTTTTATTTGTTCGGCGTTCTCGAATTATTCTCTTCTGACTATCACTTGCCATTTTTTTTTTTGAGTCGAGAGGTACATATAATTAAAAAAAAAATCCAATTGCCTTAAATCAGGAAATCCATCAGTCTAAGACCTATTCATCTACCTATCTGCAAATATATGTAGGACACTAGCTGATAACAGAATGGGAGGGGCACCATTTCGTCTAGTAGTGTATTTCAATTTGCATTCATCCTCTTCAGTTATTAGGGGATTGATAACATATTAATACCTCTAATGATTAAGATTTCACTCAATATCCCAAGATGCTTGCCCACAAATTAATTTCTTGAGGATGTCTGTATTTTAGTCAGTCCAATATAGTTGTGTTTATTTTAAAACGCGCTTTCATCATCGCTGAAGCAAATAGTCTTTAATACTTCATTAACAATCTCGATGCTGTGAAGTTTTGGAGTTAATGCTTCAACTACCGAATTTGAGTGTCTTTATCCAAAACTATAATTTGCCCTACGCTATGTATTAGGTACATTAAGCCGATGCTGTCTATAGTTCGTCGGATTCATCGATTTTTAATTGCATAAATTTACATAATTTCGACATTTTCGGCATATTTTTAGCATGACATCGGCAAATTAAATTATTGTTCTAAAAAAGAAACAAAAAAACGAAAGGTTAACATGTAGGAAATAATAAAGGTCTTTCAAGCAAAGTATAAGTGGTGGCACCATCAGAAGAAGAAATTGCGATTAAAAATTATAAGAAGATGCAAAAGTCGTGGGTGGATTAAGAACAATCACGGCAAAAATATAGAGCAAGAACATAAGAATGAAGAACAAAAAATATAGACGTGATTTGCCAAAACTACCTATTAAGTATAACCATAAGACTAGATAACATCTTCCTCTTTACCATGAGGCATTGCCTAAATGTCTTCGGATATGGTAAAGAGCCAATTATGCAACAATATCAGCAGTGTAACCCAAACTAACTCATAATAATGCAAATTATAACAAAGCATTACGCCAACTTTTGGCCTTGTAGCTGCTTCGCGGTATGTTTACCATTAGTATAAACATTTAGTATATTGCCTCATACACATCAAATTGCAATAAGTGGTTTACTTAAATTATTTGTTGAGTCTTTATTGTAACCAGATCCTATAACACATGTTCAACTTTACAGTTCATTCTTAATCTCGCTCATTTATTTTTATTTTTATACATATAAACAGTGAGCGCTTAGGATTTTTACACACGAAAATAACCCATAGAGCGGTTTAATGTATTATCCAAATAGGATACACTTTGAATAATAATATATATGTCTTCAATTTACCAATATAGTGCGATGTCTTCAATCGAGCAAATGTTTATATTGATATTACAAGAATTGCGTTGAGAAATATATTTTTTTCTATACGACTGGCTTGAAAATGGTTATAACTACTCTGGAAAAATATACTATTCACACACCATGTGAAAAGTATACTTTTTACACAGCGTGTGAAAAAATCTAGTGGTTAATGTAAATTTTCATATCAAATCAATAAATGGAAAAATCCTACGTAAAATGTTATAGTTCCAATTTAAAAAAATATATATTCTGTGCAACACGTGTGAAATATAATACATTACATAACAAGTGTAAGAAGTATTAATCTTCAAACGAGGAGGTTCGTGTGTCATCCTCATCTGTCAAGTCAATAGGTCAAATCAAATCTATTGTCAGATTGACAGCATCTACGATATATTCAAATAAAGTCGGGTTGAAAATACCTTTTAACACGCATTTGGAAAAATTTGTCAATGTGCGTGTGATATAAACCACTTTCTGGCCAAGTTAATAATTATGCCCTTTTCTCACTTTCATAAGTGGTGGTAGGAAAAGGCCTTCATCTGACTGTCAAATTGACAGTAACTATAGTCGCCTTCCACTTAACGAGGCCGAATCAAATCAATAAAACCAGGTTATATGTCTGTTTTTTCCAAACAATAAGAGTGAATAAGCCTATCGTGTTTATGATACGGATGTGTTTATAATACTATTTTATCATGAATTTGAGAAAAATAAGGTAAAATTATTTGGTGGTAGATAATTTCATAACCCGCCTCGTTAGGTGGAAGGCGACTATACCATCTATTGAAATACAGTCGAGTTGAAAAATACCTTTTAAGACGTATTTTGGAAACTTTGTCAACGCGCGTGTGATATAAAGCACTTTCTGGCCCAGTTAATAATTGTACTCTTTACTCACTTTCATAAATTTGAATAAATGGTCATAGGAAAAATACTTATTGCGTCATCATCTGTCAAGTCAAAGTTTCAAATCATGTATACTGTCAAATTGACAGCATCTGCCATTTATTCAAATAGTCGTGTTGAAATATTTTTCAGCGCGCGTGTGATGTAAAGTACTTTCTAGCCATGTTAACTGTACTATTTCTGATTCTCATCGGTATTCGTAGGAAAAAGCTACTTATCGCATCAACTTCATCTGTCAAGTCAAAGTGTCAAATCAAATACAAAAGTATCAAATAAAATACACTGTCAAATTGACACCATCGGGCATCTATTCAGTTAGCGTTGTATTGAAAATACTTTTCAACAGGTGCGTTGAAATCTTTTTCAACAAGCGTGCGATAGTGATATAAGGCACTTTCTAGCAAAGTTAACTATGCTTATTTTCTCATTTTCACAAGTGGTCGAAGGAAAACCTTTTTGCTGTACTTTAGCACTTGCGTGTTGCAAAGTATTCAACACGTTTGTAATATTATGCACTATCTAGCTACGTTA
>MU184285.1:104684-119904 GCA_016904865.1 Pissodes strobi | reverse complement strand
ATATTATGCACTATCTAGCTACGTTACCGCTGCATATTTTCTCATTTTCATAAGTGTAGGTAGGGAAAGTACTTACTGCATCATCCTCATCTGTCAAATGAAGGTGTCAAATCAAATATGCTGTCAAATTGATAGCATTTGCCATCTGTTCGAATAGAGTCCTGTTGAACATAGTTGTGTTGAAAAATTATTCAACACGCATATGATATAAGGCACTTTCTAGCCAAGTTAACTGTGTTTTTTTTTAACTTTTATTAGTGGTCGTAGGAAAAGTGCTTATCGCGTCATCCACGTCTGTCAAGTCAAGATGTCAAATCAAATATACTCCAACATTGACAGCATCTGTCATCTATTCAATACGTGTGATATATGGCACTTTCTAGCCAAGTTAACGGTGCTCTTTTCTAATTTTTAATGAGTGGTCGTTGGGATTGGGAAACCTTTTTTCAGTACATAGCACTTGTTGCATAATTTCCTACTACCATCTATGAAAATGTAAAAAAGCACAGTTAGTTTGGCTAGAAAGTTCAACCTCGTTGGAAAACTAGTAGTTTCAACACTTGTTATATAACATACTATTCTTATGTACAAAGCGAGCGCTGAAATAGAGATATCTGAAGGACTAAGAAAAATTGTCATGGTTTGAATTGTTTCATATAGGGCCCTTGTTAAAACTTTTCATGTTTTTTCATCATAAATGTCTAGAATCACCTTTAATATGAATTAATGAATTGGCAGCGCAAATAAATATTTGTCATCATTTTAAGATTTTTTAACCCTCGTGCTATATTATCTTCAATCAATCTTAAAAATCTTAAAGAACAAAAGCAAAAATTTGTGGCGACGCCTATGGAAAAAATTATATAATTCCCATTTCATCGATTTTCTAGAACCATTATTAGTCAAATATCCTTGTTTATATCTAGGAGGGCACGTTGCATGTGCCATGAAAAGCGTCTATACTCCTGAAAAGTTACCTCGGATCACAGATGACAAAATGTTCTATTTTAATTTAATAGAAAAATATCGGAGATTTAACGTCGGAGATATTTTAATATAATTCATATAAAGATTACTAAAAGTATATATTTATGGATGAATATACGCGTTGCTATGAATAGCTTCTCTGAGTTATAAATAATCGCATCGTATGGGTGTAAGAGAAATAATCATTTAAAACGGGATACAACTAATATCATTAACTGGAGTTTTATCTAAAAGGATTGATGCACGATTTTTTGGCGGTTGTAATCAGAAACCTGTATAGGTACTTATAATATGATGCACAATAACTTTCTCCTTACCACTGGTATTAAGTATAGCCAATGGAAGATAAGCACTATATAAATGCACTATTCTGGTCGCTGCTTTAGAACATAATTAGAGAATGGAGAGAATAAACTGATTGGCACTTTTGTTTATTCGCTATTGAAAATGTATCAATGGACAACAATTCCTTTTATTCGCAAACCGCTCGATATGAAAACACACATTGTAGAGCATAATCTTGCCCGCGGATGGGTGCTTGTCTGGAAAATAACAATAAATTCTCTGAAAAAAAAAGTGTATAGGTTTCATTGATTCCATTCGAAACGATATTATAAAGTTTAAATGAAGGACAGAAAATTATAATGTAGCATTTTTACGGCTTATTGCTCCTGGGATAAAGGCATAGCCTCACGCCTCAATCGGTATTTTACACAAATCAAATAGCATCTGAACCTGCAAAATAGTAAAATTTACAATAGGGTATACATGGGTTAAATGAAAATTGCTAATAGAAAGATTACCAGTTAATACATCTCCTGTATTTTTGATGCATTGACGTGGTTTTTATTTATTATAAATTATGACTCAGTAGAAGATATGCCACATCCCAGATAACACCCGACATCCAATGGATATCCGTTTTAGGTACAAAATGTGTACAGATGTCCAGGAACATCGAATGGACATCCAATGGACTATATTTTCTGGACATTAATTGAACAGCTAGACACTGATATCCAATGGAAGTCCATTTAGTGTCCACAAATGCATATAGAAATCATGGTCATAAGCTGGATGACAAATGGACATCCAATGAACTATATTTTGTGGACATTAATTGAACATCCATAAACGGATTTCCAGTGAAAATCCATTTGGTGTCCACAAATGTATGGAAACCATGGTCATAAACTGGATGTGAAATGGACATCCAATGGACTATATTTTCTGGACATTAATTAAACAGCCAGAAGCGGATATCCAGTGGAAATCCATTTAGTGTCCACAAATGTATATAGAAATCATAGTCATAAACTGGATGTCAAATGAACATCCAAAGGGGTATATTTACTGGACATTAATTGAACATCCAGAAATGGATATCCAGTGAAAATCCATTTAGTGTCCACAAGTATCAAGCTTAAATCGTGTTGCTGAATATATATGAAGGGTACATGGGAAAAACGATCTAAGCTCCATTTTCTTAGGAAACTTTTTTATTATTGATTTGACAGAAAATTTTATTCTTCATTATATTTGGTGCTTGGAAAAAAACTAATTTTGATAATGCTAAATTAAGGATAAGTTATACAGGATACTTAAAAAATATAAAAATTATGGTTAAAAAAACAAAAACTTTGGAATATCTGAAAACCTTCTACAGAAAAAATATAACTCCTATTAAGATGAAAATAAGTCAAATACCATTTTTTCGAAAAGTGCACCGTTGCGGAGAAAATCCATGTCAATTATTGAAAAAACCCTCTTTTTCTTAATTTTGTCCTTATTTTTGTCATTAACGATGCACTTTTGAAAAAAATGGTATTTGACTTTTATTTTTATCTTAATAGGAGCTTTATTTTTTCTGTAGAAGGTTTTCCGATATTCCAAAGCTTTTTTTAACCATCATTTTTGTGTTTTTTAAGTACCCTGTATAACTTATACTTAATTTAGCATTGTCAAAATTAGTTTCTTTCCAAGCACCAACTTTTATGAAGAATTAAATTTTCTGTGAAATCAATAATAAAAAAGTTTTCGATGGAAATAGCGCTTAGATCGTTTTTCCCCTGTACCCTTCATATGTGAGCAATCACCTTCTTGGAATTCAACCCTTGACATCGGTTCCAACTAGTGCGTTTCCTAGAGCCCAGTCTATTTAGATTTACGATTATTAGTTTTAAGAGTTAACCATCGAGCCAGATGTTTCTGTTATATTGCCTGTTGAGTGTAAAGGATCCTTAAATAATAGGGACACTGTAACCCAACGAGAGCGCATTTTGTATAGGTAGTTCAAGTTTAGAATAAATTATTTTTTAAAAGATATTAGTTTTCATGTCTTACATATATTTATCTATGAATGTGGTTTGGTTAATATTGTGAATATAATTATCTCCGATATATCCCGTGACGCAGGCACTTTCATTAAGGCGGGAACAGACTTTATAGGTAAGTGTTAATTTTAAATCATTAATTAATTATATCCTATTTTGCTAGATTTCCTTTGTAGAATTCCTAATTAAATATTATTTGTTGGGTTTTATTAGTTTTTTAGATATTAAATAGAGGAGGGTTAGCTATTTATTAGTTATAGCGTTGTTTGAGTAAATGTTATAGGGATATTTTTTGTTATAGGTACGTACAAAAACTTGGTACCAAGTTTTTGTTTTAATCTGATTTATATTACCTTCCTATTTTATAGTTCCTTTACTATATTTATTTTATTTTACAGAAACTTTTAATTCTTTCACAAAATTAGGGAATCGCAATGTGTCAATAATTTATTGTCAAAAATCCAAATTCAATATGGCGTAAATAATTATCCAACAGGAATATTTTTTGCTGTATATATTATGATTTTTGCTATAAAATGGTAATTCCAATAAAACAAACGTAGGGCAACATCATGGTTGCCTTTTCGGATGGCCTAGATAACGAAAATTTGGAACAAAAGCAAGGGCGATAATAATTGCAAATAACAGATTCGGCTTTTATTATACACAAACAAAACCCTTATATTTTATTTGCCACTTCTTATCAGCCTATATATACCCATTGATGTTAATTACTATTTTATGTCTTTTTTCAGATGCTGTTTTCTAACAATTTAAGGATTCCACTAAAAAGGACATTGAAACAAGCATCAAAAGGTGGATGCCTAAAGCAAAGGAAAGAAAATAACTTTGTCAATTTTGTTTATATGAAAAAATGTTTTTAGGTAGAAGAGCCTGGGATAATGATAAGGTTTAAAATTTTAATGGTTTTACTTTTAATATTAATTAAAAGACATAAGCGTAATATGAAAGTATCCGTAAAACTGCAAGGTAATATGATTATTTGTGAGCAAAAAAAAATCCATGGTCTGAATAATCCTATTTAAGACAATGAAACCATCTCAGTTCTTATTAACCCACCACGATGTTCTTATTACCCTCTTATTGTTAATAATAACATTCTTTATATTAGGCTACGCGTTTGATATATGAAGGCGCCACGGGTAATAGGAACAATCTACAAATTTAATGTTCTTATTACACTCCAAAAATCTGAAAAATGGCTCTAACTCTTCAAAAGGTATTAGCTGTTAAAAAAATAAAAATCATATTTGGTTGTTAATCTTTTAATTATTTATTTAGAAAACTATATAGCAATCAATTAGATGAGGTTTGTTAAGGTTTATATGTAACCTTTAATATGCGTATTGACAGTTTTAAGAAAAGATCTATAACAAAAGAGTAACAACTTCTTAAAATTCCAATGATGTCCATTTTATTTTTCACTAAATTTAATTTTTTGTTTAAAATATTTAGTTTTAAATTTACGTTGATGATATAGGTTGAGAAAAATAACTTTAAACAACCAACAGAATATTTGTTGTTTTAAATCAACAATTTAAAAATAATACAGATATTAAATCAACAACTTAAAAATAATACAGAAAGAGAATCTTAAGATTGTTTTTGTCATACGGCTCCATATGTTGGATAAATGTATAATGTTCAATAAAGTTCTTTAGCAGCAAACATTTTTTATTTAATTTCCAGATTTTGTTCACGATTGGCCTATAAATGGATGCCTTATGGACATCCATAGAATGTCCAAGAGTATTCCATGAATGGTCTATAAATAGGTGCCTTATGGTCATCCATTGAATGTCCAAGAGTATTCCATGGTCTATAAATAAATGCCTTATGGACATCCATTGAATGTCCAATAGTATTCCATGAATGGTCTTTAAATAGATGCCTTTTGGACATCCATTGAATGTCCAAAAGTATTCCATGAATGGTATATAAATAGATGCCTTATGGACATCCATAGGATGTCCAAAAGTATTCCATAACTCGTTAGTTAACGGGTAGGTTATGGACATAATTTGGACATCCAGAAATGCTCCAGAGCTGTGCCAACGGGATAGCCAATGGATGTCCATGGGACATCCTCAGAACTTAATCTGGATGTCCAATGGACATTCATGCACTTTTGGGTAGTCGTCCGCAGGACATCCAACGGATGTCTTTTGGATATGTCTGTGTTATCTGGGATGTATACATTTTATCCTTAAACTACTGATATAATTGAGATTTTATAATAATTTTACTTTTATCATTCTCCCCGTATCTGTATATTGTTACGAAAAGTGTATCATGTGTAAACGTCGAAGAAATTAGGCACGATCTCTTTCAACAAACGTTGAAAGAGATCGATCAATACTGCCGTTTCACAAAAATACCCTAATCTAGCCTAACGTCGTAAAAACTAATCAATATCCCTGAGGGTGCAGGGGTGCAGCGGACCTCTCTTAGAGGCCTCCTCGAATGCGGATTGTGGTGGTACGGTACAAAGTTCAATCTTACTGTCGGCCGCTTCGGTTGCCGTAATTATTCTTTATACGCGTACATTCGACCAATCCTGACATTACTTCGCGTCCTCGTGAATACCATTATTCTGAAATAGCAAACATACATAATTACTAACATATACAACCTAAGCAAGTGAGTCTTCAGCGTCAGTGTCTGATTCGCTGGAACTCAGGACCGTATTAAATCCTTTAAGCTTGTCGGAGGGACATATCCCCTTATACGACTTCTGGCAGCGTTCAGCCCCTTCAAGATCTTCAACCACGTATCGATCGTTCGTTAACACTGCCGTCACAGTGCCCTTGATAACGTGGCTCGAGTTTCTTGCTCTGTCCATCCTTTGAGCAGTTTGCTCGATTGACGAGGACCTGTTGTCCCATAGTGAACGTTTTCTCTTTGGCATGCTTTTTATCGTAATATTTTTTTTGAGTCGACTGCTGTTTTTGTATTCTCGTAGCCACTTCGGAATGTATTTCCACGTGGTTAACAGGCTGGCATTCAGAAACTTCAGACGTTAAAAATGCGTCATTAACTCCTCGTGGCTCGACTAACCCAAACTTGCCCAAAAAATACCTCGTAAGGTGATTTTCCAGTGACCGAACTCACAGTAGAGTTAATACCCTATTTCACCTCAGCTCTCTGTCCCAGTTTTGATCGTTAACTACACTGGTTGACAGAGCCGATAGGATAACTCTATTAATTCGTTCCACCTGCCCGTTGGCTCGTGCGGTCGCCGTTGCACAGAGTACCCTTTTCATACCTAATTCTGAACAAAATGAAGTGAAAGACTGGCTCGTAAATGCAGTACCTCGATCGCAAATTAACCTTCGTGGTACTCCAAAACTTTCAATAATTTCGTTCAGAAATTTGATAACAGGCGCTGTTTTCGTGCTGGGTATAGCTTTAAGAAAAACAAACTTCGTGAATGTGTCAACAACCACGATGAGACAGCTGTTACCGCGTTTACTCTTTACAAAAGGTCCTAGATGGTCCAAATGAAGAGTAATCTAGTCAGAGTCAGTAACATTGACATGAACTCGTCTATCAGATTCACCAACTGGCTCTCGTGATAAATTTTGGTGAATTTATTTGCAGCGTTCGTCATTTAATTGAGCTGCTAAAATCTAGTCAGAGTCAGTAACATTGACATGAAGAAGTTGAAATTCAATAGTTTGGTCTGACGAATTAGCTGGCGTAGGATTTCTACTAAGCGCATCGACGTGGTTCATTTTTGACCCGGCTCTATATTCAATAAAAAATTAAATTTCTGAGTAGTAAGCCACCATCGGCCAATTCGGGGAATCAGGTCACGTTTAGTTAATGTAGTTCTGAGGGCGTTGCAATCGGTGATTACCTTAAATTCTATTCCGATTAGGTATACACAAAAATTTTTCATGCTACAGACGACAGCAAGTGTCTCCAGTTCGTACGAGTGGTATACTTGTTCTTGTTTAGTTGTAGCACGGCTGAAGTACTGTACCTCCATTTTCCTGTACCTGCGCAATACCTATTTTATTAGCATCGGTATGGACTTCAGTAACAGCATTTCGGTCATATAAATAGCCAGCGTGGGGCGAGTAATCAGCTTTTCTTTTAGTTTATCAGATGCACGTTGCTGCTCGTCCTGCCACTCAAGTACCGCATGTTTTTTCGTAAGGTTCGTCAATGGCGTCGCAGTTTGTGCAAATCCTTTTATATACTTGCGGAAATAACTGGCAATACCTAAGAACTGTCGAACCGAATGCACATCAGATTCTATCTTTTCTGATCCATCCAGGTTTTATTTCTCCGCACGATATTTCATGTCCGAGATAATTTATTTGCGTCAGAAGAAACCTGCTTTTATCGAAGCGCAGCGTCATATTGGCCTCACGTATGAGTTTTAGAACATTTTCTAAATTCTTGAAGTCACTTCCTACGTCCGTTGACGGTATTAAAATGTCATCGAGGTACGCCATGGCTGTTAAGTACTCGTAATGCCCGTCGGGTGTAATAAAGGCTCTTTTATGAATTGAATCCTCAGCAACCGGAACCTGGTGATAACCAGAAGCAAGATCCAAGCAGGTGAAGTAGCAAGCACCTTTAAGTCCATCTAGAAGATCACCAATGAGTGGCAAGGGGTATTTGTCCTTAATTGTGTTAGCATTTAACGCTCGATAGTCTATACACATGCGCGACTCCCCGTTTTTCTTGCGCACCAACAAGATGAGGCTGGCATAAGAGGAGGACGATTCTCTGATGATGTTATTGTCAAGTAGGTCTTGGACCATACCTCTGACTTTCATCGCTCGGAAAAAGCCAATCGATAAGGACGATAAGTTACAGGAATAATATCATTTAAAGCAACAGAAATTTCAGTTACATTAGTTTTACCCAACTCAGACGTTTTTGTAGCTAAACACTCTTGGTACTTATTTATTAAAGCAAGAAGTTCATTTTTAGTGTCAGGATTAATGTCAGAACCAACAATTTTTTTTAAATCGTCACAAGGAAAGTATTCCCAAGACTCTTGATTAATAGAACATACATTCAAATCAGTAGGTTCGCTTTACGGACTGCACAGAGCAGCTTGTGCGACTACTCAACCTTTTGCGTAGCAGACAGGATTATCGGAGGTATTTAAGAGAGGCACCTTTCGAAGGATCAATAACACAACGGGGAATTACGTGAAATTGATTTGGCCATGTCCTGTGTTGTAAATAAACAAAGACTTCAGTAACATCTTGATCGGAATATAAAGAAATGTGCCCTATGTGATTTGGCGGTATTGCTGAGGTCTCCTTTGCCCATAAGGTAATTTTGCGCGGAGGTAACTCATTAAGTTCCGAAAATGGTGTTTTATGAGGATGAAAAAGTCTTACTTGTCCCGCATAAATTAGCATGACAATGCCCGGGTGATTAATAAAAGGTTGCCCAATAATTATTGAAACCTTCTGCACATAATCAGGCACAAAAAGAGCTTCGACTCTTGCTTTAGCCAGATCTACGTTTAGAACAACAAAAAAATTATGTTTAACCATACCGGTTCAGACGTATCTGTGTAGTATGAAATGGCAAACCCAAAGAAATGGGGTCTGACTCACGTAGAGTTACAGCCTTACTACCAGAGTCGACATAACCTCTCAACATATGTTTATTTATAGAGCAGTCGATAAAATGTCATTATCACTTGTATTTTTCATAGAATCAATATTTAACCCTACGGCAGGCGCGGCCTTTGAAAATTACGTGAGCGGGCGCGTTGCGGTACTGGATGCCGCACGTACAAAAAAAAAAGTATAAAACTAAAATCTATTTACTATCTGCCATTTTTTCAGTAATAAAGGATATTACACATATTTATAGTAAAATATTTTAAATATAAAATAGAAATATCAACTCAAGAACGAGAAAAAAAATCGAATAAATTGTTGGCAATATCTTACAATTCTTTTCGCTGAGTGGTTTATTTAACACGTTGCTATCCCTAAAACAAATAAAATGAGATTTATATACTCACAAGGTAACACTCCGTGCAAAAAACAGTAAAAAAGCAATTTTCAATACATACATAACAATGCGCACTGCGGTACGGAATGCCGCAAACGTGCAACTTGATCTCTTGGCGTCTCATGTGTTACTAACAGAAAGAGTGAATGCCTCCCTGTGCTTTGGCAGCCGGTTCCAAATATAATCAATGAAGAATTTCTGACGCGACAGTGGCGTGCAGCAATCCGAATTAAGAAAATATATATGAAATGTAAAAATGCGTCACAGAGTACCGCTGCGCGCCCGCCGGAGGGTTAAAATAGGCTGGGACTCATCTGCTTTACTAAATTTCTTTGGGCAATGCTTCTCCTCATGTCCCAAAAGTCTGCATTTTCCTCACTCTTTGCGCGGCTTTGCACCACTTGTAGCAATGTGACCACGTTGTCCACAGTTGGAGCACTTGTAGCATTTTCAAATTTTGGCATGAACAAATGCTACTGCTTTGCTGGTTTATATTTATTTTTATTTACAAACACAATTTAGTTTGGATTATTCCAATATAGGTGCAGTGTATGAAGTACATTACCTTGTTTTGTCTTGAAAGTAATTGAATAAACTTTTTATATGTATATTTACGTGTCCGTAGGATGCACTAGTTACTTGTTATGTGATAATAACATCAAGGATGATTTTTATCGCTTCCAATATCGTAGCTGCTTGACTAGGTTCGGAAACCTCTTTTAAAAGTTCTAGTTGTACAATCCAATTTGCTAGGCTATTAATTTCATTGATTTTTATACTTGAGCTCTCCTTTTAATTACTCCAGAGAATGCTCACAAGCTTTTCTTTGATCTAAAAGTTAATAAAATCTTCAAAATTTGTTCGATACAAATGTAACCTTTTAAATGAATTGTTAGCAGTACCTACCTCAAACGATTTGAAGATTGTAAGAGTCGTCTAAGGTAGATTTTAATTCGTTTATCTAATTGTGTTTCGGTGTATTGTTTCCTTCTTGGTTTATTCATCTTTCGAAGAGATTTCGTGTTTTCATTTGTTGTGTCAAAATGCCATTAACCTATGAGTGACATTAAGACAGCCACACCAGATGGTTTTGATAGTTAAGCTGGACAGGGTGAAGAATCGACGTTCCCAAGTAACGGTTCCTTTTAAGGCGTATTTACTTGCTGCTTGGCGAATGTGGTTTGGAGCAAAGGTTCGATTGACCGAGCTGTGACGTAGATAGTTCTGCCAGCGCTCGGACTGGCTATTTCAACTAAGTTAAGTTGGGAGCAATGTTTTTTTGGGTGAAGGTGTTGAAATTCGTTTCGGGGCTTGCCTTGCTTCTTTCCCTTTGCGTTAGACCGGCGAGGAATCAAGAAGCCGGCGTCCTTTGTGAAGCCTTTTCGAGGTGTAAATCCTCATGGACTGGTTTAAATAATTAGGGTCATTATTCTATGATATTTTTGTTACGTTTATGTATTTCGACTCGAACCAGGGCCATGGAGGTTACCTATATTAGTTTTTGTTGAGTTATTGGAACCCTGCCTACACGTGGTAAGTCACGGAATTTTCATGCAGTCTTTCAGTGGAATTAATTCTATTTTTCAATCTTTCTAGAAGATTTTATGTATTGCTGTTGCTGTCATGTTGCCGATTCTTGGAATTGGCGATTATTGATTTTGGAGAAATCTCTAGAATGTACACTGTTTGTTTTGTTCGACTGGCTATTACCAGGCGATAGGCCCTATAGATAGATCTATAGGTAAGATGAAAAGATAGTTAGGTTATTTCAATGTTAGATATTTACTTTTTGCTAAGACAAACAATTGTTTTTAGGGTCCTCTCCACGGGTACCGCTCTGGTACACGTATATCGCTTTGCCTAATTACTATATCATTTCCAGCGTGTTTTGGGTTAGAACCACTACTTGCGTGTATTAGGATTAGACCACCGATTGCGTGTCATCCCCTTTTTTGCTTATCATCGGCTGGATGTGATGTAACACGTTTGGAAATGTCAAGTTATGATTTGAAGTGCTCTGGAGTTGCATGGACCGCGTACCTATACTAATACTGGTATTTATTTGAAGAATATTTTAAGATTAAGAAAACCTACTTCATAAGTAGTACAATACTATTTACCTTTTTATTTGTAAAGCTGTCTCGGCAAATTTAAATTATCTACAGATTGAGTGATTATCGAGGTGATTATACACATATTTTATATTATTGCGGCAGAATAAAATTCATGAATTTTAAACCCTGTGCGCTATTTACTATCATTCTAGTGACCTATTACTGGGTATGCAGAATATTTGCCTAACAGTTTGTATCTGACACCGTTGTTGATAATAGTCAATATTATGTAAGTTTAATTTCTATTGCTTTATTGATTATACATGTGATTGTAATTGTATTGTATAATTGTTGTTTTATATCAAGGGATCTCCTCATTAGTAGGGAAAGAATAAAGTATTTATTTTGGGGAAATATTATGCCTTATTGAAAAGCTCCTCCAAAAATTACTTTTTCAGCATTTAATAACATTATGGATTTTTGCAATTTGAGTCATAGTTAACTTGATGGCGCCCAATATCTTTATTAAGGTGTACCGAGGATCCACGAACCTAGCTCCACTACATTACTGGCTGCCGTTCGCATCTATAGGTAGGTTTTCTAAAAGGACTTAGGAAAAGGTGTCATACACTTTGTTTCAAATTTATTGTAACGCCTTTTTATATTATTTCTTAAATCTGCAGGCTCCGACAACTTGAATTGTTTTTCCTTTGATTTTCCGGTAATTGATGGCACATCGACATTAAGGGCTGAAAGATATTGTTCGTATAAAGCTTCCGGAGTATGATAACGTCCCGCTCGTGCACTATTTTGAATAACAGAATCGTCTATTCCGTGTATTAGACAGGAAGCAGCTTGTTTGCCCGAAATCTCGCAGCTTCTGATAAGTTTCATGTTACCAAAATAATATGACGTCATTGATTCAATAGCCAATTTTCTTCGATTTAGCATTGTTTGCAAGAGCGTCGCGTAATCAGCGTGATCAGGAAAACTGCGTTTAATAAGAGCTTTTCATTCTTCTCATGTTAGATTATAATTAAGTAGACTGTGGTACCATGTTTTATCCATACCAACTAACCTTGATTGCATATGGTAAATTGTTGTTATTTCATCCCAGTGATTAATGGCTTTCAATTGGTCAATTTTGACAAGCCATTGCTGTGCTGTCAAACTATTATTTCCTGGAGAAAATTCAGGAATGCAATCACTTCTAACTGCTAATCTAGGTGCCTCCGATCTCCTTTCGTGAGATTGTGTTTGCCTGCTTAAATATGCAATCATGTTCTCTAACCTTTGACTGCGATCTTCCGTTGTTTCCACATATTGTGCTGCAACGGGAGATGAATGGCGGGAACGGACAAGCGTAGTGTCTTTATTTTGCTCTACCACAATAACTTGGGACGCTGGCCTCGTTCGAGAATCACCACTGTTAAGTTCTGGACGTCTCCTGGAACTTGGTGTACGTGTACGAAACCTCGCACGTTCACGTGTTTCGGGTCTTGGAACGAGAAATTCTAGACTTTTGTCGACTCTTGTCAGATCGACTTAATTCGTCATCACGTGATTTGGAACGTGTTAAATCACGAGAATTCTGACTTTTCGATTTTCGGTGTCTGTATCGTTCGACATCACTATCAGAATCACTACTCGATACTGAATTAGCACTACTGACTACTGCATGGAATCTCGGTGAGAACGTTTTCCCGTTATTTGCTTAGTTCCTAACTTTTATACACAATACAACAAATAACTACAAAACACTAATTACTGATAAACAAAAACAACAACAGTCAAACACTACACTTCTGTACTCCTCAATGTAGCTAAAAAACTAAAATAACAAAGTCTGAATAAAATACAGCACGCGAATTACGCCACACCTGAACTGTAAATGTCGAAGAAATTAGGCAGGATCTCTTTCAACAAACGTTTATTCAATAGGTTTGTTCCAACTGACCAAAGAAATTATGATCAAAATTAAAAATTTAAAAGACAATTATGAAACTTGTCCAAACAGTGGCTCTCGGCAACTTCAAATAGAAAATAACTAGATTTTAATAAAAAATAGGAAGAACGAGGTATAACCTCTCTTAAAACAAGTCTAATGACTCCAGATAAGTAATTTCTTTAATTAATCTATAAATATGGCCCTTGGCACATAAACAATAATTTGACGTAAATTACGTCTCAATTAATCAAAGATAAAGATAAGATAATTACTATCTCGCTTTGAGATAGGAACTTAGATAAACGATAAAGAAAAAATGAACCAGGTAAATTTACACACATGTGCTTAAACCTCTTTCATATGCAAATCAATGCCGGTACATCATTGATCAAACGTGACACGATAAGTGATAATAATAATTATAGTTTGATGTTACAAATCAACTGAAAGATTAATGAAATGAGCCTGAAAAACTATGACCAACAATACTACTAAGGAAAATTCAGCGAAATTCTACTCAAATTCAATTAACTACCTTTTACAGGAATATATAAAATTCGCTTTGAGAATCTTCCAGGTAATACTGTTCAATTTAAATGAAAATATGATGAAATAATTACATTCTCTATATATTTGGATTAAACCATTATCAAATTACACGAATTTGACCGATAAGATACGCAATTATCCACCAAAAAACGGTATTCGAACCTAAAGGTCACCATAAAAAATTAATATTGTTGAAATCGTCAAACACTCGAAAGTGCAATATAAAAATGCTAAATTCTTTACTTTAGTGAAATATGATTAACCGAATCAAAAACATTATCAATTCTGTATTTAAAATATGCAAAGACTATTGAAAAATATGCAGGATGAACAAAATATTTTGAGATCAAAGAATAATATCACTTACCGTGCCAACATCTGCACACAAGATGCCAACCACCCTCCTTTCAAAATTGTACATTCTACCTATTTTCATTTTCAACGTTTGGATTGGGCAATTTAAATACACGTGACAACCGTTGTAGGAAACCCGGCGACAAACTAAGGAAACATTCAACATACGCTAAATGTAGCAATCTATTGTAGATTACAGGCATTGAACAACACTCTACGTTCTTCAATTACCTACTACACGAGATAAGCCCGTTTCCGAACAGATGGCACTGCCTATCAATATACCAAACATTGAAAACCATTGATAAATAGGTAGAATTAATGGAGCGGAATAGACTGATATTTGATAACATATATTCCACATAAATTTCGTTACACTAAGAGATATACCTTATAACGAACGACTTGCATTGTTTGGGCTTAGCTCACTTAAAGAAAGAAGAGACCGAGGGGATTTAATTGAAACTTTTAAGATTTCAAACAACAACTTCTCGCCTGATTTAAATCTCAATATATTTACACTCAACAACAACGAACATCTAAGGGGCCATTCAATGAAATTAAACAAAGAGAGATGTTTGGGCATGATAAGAAAAACTTTCTAACAATTCGCGTTGTCTACACCTGGAATGCCTTGAGTGATAATACCATCAGTGCACCTAACAAAAACATCTTTAAAAACAGACTGCACAAGAACCTCCAGTCAATTAACTCTAGGTGCATTATCTCTGAACTGTGATAATTATTTAAATGTGATAATTGACTAATTAACCAACTGTGATATTTACTTAATTAACTAAATAATCAAATAACGATCTGTGATAAATAAAAAAGGGTGATTAAACTGTGATTAACGAACTGTGAAAGTATAGACTTAGTACAATGCAGCATCTCATCGGAATTTCCGCTCACTGCTGCTCGCAATAATAATAATAATAATAATAATAATAATAATAATAATAATAATAATAATAATAATA
>MU184285.1:75894-90390 GCA_016904865.1 Pissodes strobi | reverse complement strand
TTTTTTTTTTTATGGCAATGGCACACACACTAAAGGGAGATCCTATGGCGCTCGACGAGCGGTGTGAATAGTTGTAGGTTGTAATTAGGGGGAAACAGATGTCCTGGGAGTGAGTTCCACAGTGATGCAGTGCGCCAGACAAAGGAACTCTTGTAAAGCGATGTTCTAGGTTTTTCCAGTTGTACGACGAATTGGTGCGCTCTTGCCGTCTGTCGTGACTATCTGACAGGCGTTGCCAGGGGCGGGATGTGGCATGCCAAATCCTGGGAACATCTGCCGTGAAAGTATCTGTAAAACAGGGACATCTCGGCCACATCTCTGCGGTGTTCCAGACAATCCAGATTCCGGCTCAACTTCGGTTCGCCGACGAGACGCACAGCTCTCTTCTGAATGGAATCTAGCAGCTTTAGGGTGTGCTTTGATGTGTGAGCAATATTCTAAGCACGGTCTTATTTGCGCTTTGTAGAGCAAGAGCAACTGCTGCGGTGTATACAGTTTTTTTGTTGCGAAATAACGCGCCAGGCTTCTGGGAGGCTGATTTTGCGATGTTAGCAACGTGGTCATGCCAGGACATATTGCTGTTGACCGAGACACCCAGCAGTCCGACTGACGAATGGTCGATCCTGCCATAATGATGTCAGTGCCCGCCGTATTGGCTCTCTTGGTAAATGTTGCTGCTTGGGTCTTTGCTGCATTGAACTGGACCAAATTTCTGTTGCCCCAAGTTTGAACTTTCTCCAGGTCTTGATTAATTGCTATAATTTACTCCTGTCTGCGGTGATAAGTCTCAGTCGCTGGTAAAGGCTTTTCTGATCTAAATTGGGACAAGGGTACTGTCATCTGCAAAACTGTAAACAGGATTATTCGTTTCGGTCAAAAGGTCATTAATATAGATGAGGAACAGAGTTAGTGAAAGTATTGCGCCCTGAGGCACGCCCCCGTTAATGGTGAATGTGTCTGAGATGTGTCCATCAACTGCAACGTGCAGAGATCGGTTCTTAAGGAAACTGGCAAGCCAGCTGCAGAGAGAGGCTGGTAGTCCGAAGGACGGCAGTTTGTTGAGCAGTCCGTTATGCGAAATTCTGTGGAATGCCTTCGAAATATCCAACGCAATCGCTCGAGACTCTCCGTAGTTATCAATTGCCCTCCTCTATATATGAGTGACATAGGCCAAGATATCTCCTGTCGATCTCGCTTTGCGAAAGCCGTATTGATTATCGCTGATTATTCTGTTGTTCTCGAGGTACTTGAGTAGTTGCTGATTGACTACACGTTCCATGACTTTGGAGATTATTGGAAGCAAGGCAATTGGGCGATAGTTTGAGAGCGTGGTTTTCTTGCCTTTTTGGAACAGATTGCACTCGAGCGACTTTCCAAGAAGATGAGTAAATCCCTTTTCCGTAAGACAGAGAAAAATGGCTGAAAAAAAACGGGTGTTAGTTCGTTGGCGCATATCTTTAACACGATGGCAGATATTCCGTTCAGCCCTGATGCCTTTTGCGTATCTAGTTCTTTAAGGATTTTACGAATGTCACGTTGATGAAACTTGACTTCTGCCATGGTAGTGTTGATGTTTGATATGATGGGGAGAGCCTTGCCTTGGGGACATCTAAGGTAGAGTGCGATGAAAATATTTTGGCGAGCATGTTTGCTTTTTCCTTGGCTGTAGTCGGCGTGATGCCACGTTCGTCTGTCAAAGGTGGGAGAGACGTTTTTGTAAAGCTATTACTTACTGCCTTTGCTATCGACCAGAAATTCCTGGAGCCACGGGGGCATTGCGAAAGTTTATTCCTGATCCTTTGATTGTGTTTGTCCTTAGTTTCGCCGATCACACGTTTGCATTCGTTTCTCGCTTCGACAACTTGTAGGCGTGCTGTTTCCTACCTACAGCTCTTTCGCATCTTCTGTCGAACCAGGGCTTTCCTTTTGACGGTAACTTGATGAAATTTGGGATCTATGCTTCCATTCCTGAGGAGATTACTTGCGTAATCTCTTCGCAGCAGACTGACGGATCGTTAGTGCCAAAGCAGACGTCGAGCCAACCACAACACAAACCGTTGTGATAAGTTTGTGGTCGGAAGTACCTAATGGCGGACCAACTGTAATTGTGTACTGGTCAGGATTGGTGGTTAGAAAAATATCCAGGGCGGCGAATTCGCCCCTCTCGGAGATTCGAGTAGGTTCGTCTACAAGTTGAGTAAGCCCGCTGCTGATGGCAAATGCTTCAGCTTCTCTACCTTCGTTGTCGGTCTTGTTGTGATGTTTGAGCCAGTTGGTGTTGTGGGCATTGAAGTCTCCCAGAACTATTATTTCTGAATTGGGGTGATCGACCTGTATTGGGTCCAAAGTGGTAGCTAGTGTTGTAAAAAAGCTTTGGTAGGCTCTATCGCTCGGAGAGCGATAGAGACAACATATAAACTTGGTTACTCTCTTGGCAGTGAACTTGAGCCACATAACGTCAAGATTGTTCGGTTCGAGTGTTTCCTCGCGGTGACATGAAATGTCGTTTCGGACAAAAAGGCATATTCCGAACTTATGTCTAAATCGGGTGTGTAAGTCGTAACCAGGATAGGGGTAGTTTACTGTTGTTGTTGTAGAACATACTTGTGTTTCTATAAGGCCTAGTATGTGTGGTTTATTTGCTTGTAGATGTTGGTGTACCGTGTATTTACGCGTTCAAATTCCCATTTAATTTTATTTTCAGCACGTAGTACTTCCGAAGAATTTAGTAGCGGTGAAGCTAGTCGATACAAAGACCTCGAAGATAATACGCAGCCTCACCCTTCTACGAAAGAAAAACAAGATAAGCAAAAAAAGGGAGAGGAAGAACGAGATGAAGGTGAGTTCACACTAGTGGCAAATGTCGACGAGACATAGTTGACCTACATAGCACATGATGTATTTTAATTATTATTTTGTTTTAATTTCAAGCATCTTTGCTTAAACCTTTAAAACGTTTGTAACGAATAAATATTACGGACTTCAAAAACTTTTCAAATTATATGTAGTACTTAACACATTATATACCCTTGCGAGCGATTTCAAGGATAAGATAAGAAGATAGCTCTAAAGCTTCGCATTCTTAGAATCCGTTTGTATCTGTTTATAAATCGGATCCGTTCAGCTAGTTAATGAACATATATTTAAACAATATTGCAAAGTAAACGAACGGATCCGAAATTAAATCGGCTCCGTTCTGTTTACATCCGTTTTTAATGAAACGATTTCATTATTTCAGTCCGTTTCCAATCCGTTTGTCGTGAACTAGTGGAAGTTAAATCTCTTTTCACATAGTTTGGGACATAATTGGATAAAAATGGAGACAAGCGAAAGTACTCCTTGAATTTAATGTCATCATCCATTAAATGACGACGAACTAATATATTATAAGCACCTTCCTGTTCACGCTTTCTGAACATATTATGGATTTTTTTATGTTTGAGCAGCAGTAATAATTGTTCTTCTTCTTCACAGAAACTCCAAATAGACTATTCTAGATCCGAAAATAATTACGAGTAGTATCCGTTTACTTAAAAATGCACATGATCCGATCCGTTCTAAAAAGGGATCCGTTTTTAAAACGGATCCGTCTCTAAAATGGACTCTAAGAATACGTAGCTTTAGTAGGCGAAACTTTATTAATTTGGTGGGTTCGGCTTCGCGTTTTTTAGAGAAGGTGTAATTCTGCAACCTGGGTCGAAAAGAAAAGCCATTTAGTTCATTAAAATAACTTGATATATTAACATATTCAATCTATAGCCTTTCGGACATATCGAATAATTATATATATACGAACAATTTCTTTTCCTTTCCTTCGAACCATTCAGTGACATCACTTTTACATTATTTGGGTTTAATTCTCTGTATTTATTAGTCCTTGAAATTCTTCGCTCTTAGTCATCCCTTTATTACTATCTTGCTAATATTTATATAGTCAACTTTACTTAAACCTTTTAAACGTTTGTAAGTAATACATATTATGGACTTCAAAATTTTTCAAATATTTTTAGTAGTTAACGCGTTATATACCCTTGCGAGTTGCAAGGATAAGATGAGGAGGGAGCTTTAAGTAGGCGACAATTTATTAATGTGGTGGGTTTGGCTTCGCGTTTTTTTAGAGAAGGTGTAATTCTGCAACCTCGGTCGAAAAGAAAAGCCGTTCAGTTGATTAAAATAACCTGATATATTAACATATTAAATCTATAGCCTTTTGGTCATATTGAATTATATGCAATAGTCCTTCGAACTATTCGGTGACATCACTTTTGCGTTATTTTGTGTTTATTTCTCTTTGTTATTTAGTCCTTAAAATTCTTCGCTCTTAGTTCTCCCTTCCTTGCGATCTTGCTAACAATTATAGAGTCGACTTTACACATTTATAAGTAATAAATATTATGGACTTCAAAACGTTTCAAATATTTTTAGTACTTAACGCGTTTGTCACAATTTACTTTTTATTGTGCAGATTGTTATATACTTGCGAGCGGTTTTAAGGATAAGTGAAGCAGGGGGCTTTAAGTAGGCGACAATTTATTAATTTGGTGGGTTCGCCTTCGCGTTTTTTAAAATAATGTGTAATTGTTCAACCTCGGTCAAAAAGAGGCTCTATTTTTGCCACACTCTTTCTCTGTTTAATAGCAGAGAGTAAGGTTATAGTTGATATAAATAATATTAAAATAATAAGAACAATAAAACAAAATCAAACAGAGTTTATATGAGAAGATGCAGTTGAGGAGAGTGTGCAAATCCTGCTGCTCAGTGAGAGATGGGGTTCGGTTAAGGGCGCCAAGAAGCTTGTTCCTGCACCCTTGCCCGCCACGCCGGCCTGGCAGGGGCAAGGTCGTCTGAATCAAGGCCGGGGTATAAAAACAAGACCCCAACCCCCACCGCAGCCCCAAGAAAAGCGCCCGCCCCAACAGCGCCCCCAGGGAAATTACGAGAATGACTTCCCCAATACTCTAAGAGCCGCCCCCCCGCAGGCTCAACCCGAAATGCACCAAAATAAGGTAGGCACGCTAGCTAGTAATGCAACTGATCAATTTTCAAATTTACATAATATAGTAAATGAGATTAATTCACTCGTGAATGTCTCGGAGTTGTTCTTTGCATTGGACGAGTTTTGTTCAATGCTAAAAGCATGCAACGGCGACAAGGCTCGTGTGATGCAAGGAACAATCCAATTCTTTTCAACCGAGATTTATAAATACAATATATAACTGATGATTTGATTTCTAATGTATGTCATAAATGTTCTATCATGGAATTGCAATGGTATTAGACAGAAAATCGGCGAATTCAAGCATTTTTTGTATAAATCCAACTTTCAGGTTGTTTTTCTGCTCGAGACTTTTTTGCCCGAAGACTTTTTGCTTAAGGTCCGCGGGTATACCGTCGAGCGCTTCGATAGGCGTGCCCGCGGAGGAGGAGTGGCCTGTCTGGTGCATAGGTCGCTGCGATATAAAAGGAAAAATCGCGTCGATTCTCGCATTGAACATGTGGCCATCGAGTTAGACGGCGGCCTATGCATCAGCGGCGGCTACGCTCCACCGGCCCTGCGCCTCACGCAAAATGACTTTGCAGCTTTCTTCACCCCCGGCAAAAAGTCATTACTTATTGGCGATTTCAACGCCAAGCACGTTGAGTTTGACGATGCCAGTACAACGCACAAAGGCACCGTTCTTCGAAACTTCTTACAAAACAACCTGGAAATCCTATACCACAGAACAAGATATCCCACTTTCCACAGTAGAAACACGTCATCGTTCCTGGATGTAGCAATGACCCAAGGGATGGCAGGAGTAGCGTCGCCTAAGGTTGTCTGCAACTTCAACTCTGATCACTTGCCAATTAAGATGAGCCTAGCTAACACTAGGCGGCCGGAAGCCTATGGGAAATTTATTTCTTATAAAAATCTTGATTGGCGGGTGTTTCGACAGAGGCTGAACGATGCAACTGTCGTCCCAAGGCAAATTGAAACAATCCAGGAACTAGAGACAGAAGTTGACACTCTAACCCGCAACATCCAGCACGTCAGAGACGCCTTATGTCCGGTAGTCAGGAGGAAGCCATTCGTGGAAACTCTTCCTGACGATATCCTAAACCTAATCAGTTTCCGGAACCGAATTCGGCGTAGATGGCAGAGGAATCGCGCTGCAATCGACAGAGTGAGGCTTAACGCCCTGACGGAACAGATAAGGGTGAATATCCGCAATCACAGAGAAGCGAAGTGGATGAAGTTCGTGAACGAGCTCGGCACAGAAGACGGTTCCCTGTGGAAGCTTGCGAGGCAGGTTAGGGGAGGCCCGGTCGACATTCCCGCCATTATACATAATGGTGAGGATATTATAGATACCCGTGGGAAGACCGAGGCCTTCGCTGACTTCCTTGAGAGTGTACACGGAGAGATACCTGACACTGTGCCATTGCACGCTCAAGTAACAGAGGTAATAAGACCCTTCTTGAAACAATATCCGATTCCGCCCTCTGTAATGGATAAACTCCGAGTCACCCCGTCAGAACTCCGCAGTGCCCTCGGCCGTCTGCCAAAGAATAAGGCTCCGGGACCTGATACGATCCCTAACCTACTTCTTAAAAATATCCCTACCAAAACCCTTATACAATTAATGCATATAGTAAATGCCATAATTCGTCTGCAACATTTCCCTAATTCCTGGAAGATCGCGCACGTAGTACTGTTCCCTAAGCCCGGGAAAGACCCTAGACAAACCAGCTCATACAGACCTATCTCGCTATTAAACACACTGAGCAAGCTCACTGAGAAGCTCTTATTGCCCAGGATGAACAGGATAGCCCTGAACCGTCGTGTACTCCCTCAGGAGCAGTTCGGTTTTTGCAGCGGGCATAGTACTAATATGCTCGCTGCGAGGATCGTGCAGGATATATACGACGGATTCAACATAGGGCATTGCACGTCCCTATTACTCCTGGACATAGAGAGGGCTTTTGACCGGGTATGGCACGATGGACTGCTTTATAAGCTTTTCATCACACACAGTTTTCCACTACATATCGCAGCATTAGTGGCGTCATACCTGGTCGGGCGCTCCTTCTCAGTGCGCATAAACGAGTCACTCTCATCCCGGAGAATGATCAAGGCAGGGGTACCTCAGGGAACGGTACTATCACCACAGCTATTTAATTATTACATAGCAGATCTTCCATCCCACCCTGAAACGTCCCTCGCGTTTTACGCGGACGACACAGCCCTCTACTCCCACTCCGTATCCGCACAGGAGGCGACAAATAACCTTAGCGCCCATATGGAGCGAGTAGCTCAATTTTACCAAAACTGGAAAATCCGGCTAAATGCGGGTAAAACAGAATTGGCAATTTTCTATAGGAAATTCACGAACATTGAATCCGCTCCTATCCTAATCAACAATATCCCCATCCCTCCTAAAACATCCGTAAAATACCTGGGAATCATTTTCGATAAGAGGCTCAACTTTGGAAAGCACATCTCTCATGTGCAAGTTAAAAACAGGGAAGTGTTCCATAAGTTGAAGCCTCTTATCAGAAATGGTTCCTGTCTTAGCCCTCAAAACAAACTCACCCTCTATAAGTCAATTATTCGGCCATATCTAATGTACGGGGCGCCTGTCTGGTGCTCGGTGGCCGACTCGCATCTCAAAAAATTGCAAATCCTGCAAAATAAACACCTCAGGGCAGCATTCTCGGCGGATCGGTATACCAGGATCCGGGACTTGCACGCCTGGTCAGGGATCGATTATATCGACGTATATATCGATAAAATGGCGTGTAAGTTCTATACTACTGGAATACGGGGATCGCCGAGAACTGCCCATATTGCAGATTTGAGATGCGATGCGGCCATTAGGCCTAAGCATGGCCCCATACACCGCAGAACCACCATGTACTTCACCGAACCGCGGCCACCGGAATAATTGACTCTCCTGTCTTCCCACATCTCCCTAAAACCACCCCTATCCACCCCTTTTGCGCCCCTCGGTGTTGTCGATAAAACGACAAATACCAGGAGCGCAGAAGTCACAAATTCTCAGCTCCGACACGGCAGCCCAAGGCAAGCTCCCCTCCACTACACCGAAAAGTGTGGGGGGCGGGGCTTGCTAAGGGACCTGGCCCAGCTATAAAAGCTAACATTCTCGGCTGAACTAAATCAGTCTTAACGCTGCTCCCAAGTCGCCTCCATGCTCCCCTGTTCCGGCAGGCGAAATATGGTATGACGAGCCGGGACTATGTCTAATACCTTGTTGCAATTTCTCACCTCACCGAAGCTAGTAGTAGCTTACTACTAGCATCCCACCTTTTACATCTGTGTATAAATGTTGTGTATGTCTGTGTCGTTGTATGAACCAAAGAATCGTGTAATGGGGTTTTTCCTATTGTTTTCCCCATGTAACCACCCCTCACTATCCCACCCCCCTAGAAAACAAGTCATCAGTTCCATTGTCATCCGTGTGTAATGTCATACTGAAAAACATCTGAAAGGTTGCACCTAAGTAGATCAGTTGCGTAACTAAAAAGAGTGCCTAATTACAAGCTGGAACACAGCTTGGACATACCATCAGTCCTAGCATTGAGTGAGCATGCCGGGGGGATGCTGAGACGCCTTAAGGCGATCGCTGCCTACTGGCGCGTGTTCATTACTTGTAAATATTTAAGCTGTGTATTGTAAATTGGGTGAATTTATCATATGTAACTACCAGTTAATAAATGTTGTTGCTTGCTTGCTTGGTTAAGGGCGCCAGCAGCTCTCTAACAGTTGAACTGCTAACTGCCTTTGATGTCCTAGGCACCACTCCTTAATAACTAAATAAATTTATGAATAAGTTTGCAAGTAAGTAATAAGATATTAGACAACAAAAAAAACAAAAATTTAAAGCAATGTCCACGTTTATTGATAATGTTATTTGATACAAGGGTTAGGTGTCCTGCTATTGAAGTTCTGTGTAAGTTAAAATGTTAAATATATGGTGAAAGCTAACATACAAACTGAACTAATTTAGTCTATGATCATAAGGTAGTTATATTGCAATAAATCTATACAATTTAAATAATATAAAAGCAAAAAGAAATAGAACACTTCACTAATAACCGCGCCGAGATATTAAAGTTATCCAGTATCCAATGTTCAATTAAGTATTTCAATCAAAATGAAGAATCACTGAAGTTAATTAAAGAATTAATTTAGTGAAATCAAATAACAAATTAGTTAATGAAGTGAATTATGAAATTAATTCGATCAGGTAATTAAATAAATTAGTTAGTGCAAGCAATTATGACATCGGTATAATGAAATCAATTAACAAATATAAATGAAGTTAATTAGTGTGAAATCAATTCAATGAAATTAATTATCACAGTAACTAGTGAAGCAAATCATCACCTATTAACCGAATAATGAGAAATTAGTACAATGAAACTCAATTAACAAATTAATCAACGAAGTAAATCGCCAACCCTTAATCAAGTAATATAAAATTAATTAAATGAATTTAATTAACAAATTAATTAGTGCAGTAAGTCACTAATTATTAATCAAATAGTATAAAGTTAATTCAATGAAAAATATTAACAATTAATTAGTAAGACAATAGTTGGTGCCTATTAAAATAAAGTGAAATCAACCCAATAAAATTAATTAGCAAATGAATTAGTAAAGAATAACATCAACTAGCAATCAAATAATATCAGCTCACCTCAATGACAATTCAAAATAAAGTAAATGAGAGGTATTAGGTTAGCCGAACTAAAATTCAATAAAGTAAGGTAGGTTTAGGTGATAAGATAATTAAGGTGGAATTAAGTTAAAAATAAGTAAAAACCACAAAATAATGTATGTTAAGCCCGAGCAAGCAGCCTATATTAAATATCAGTAGAGAGCTATTATATTCGATTGAGTACTGATTATTAAATAATTATAGCAAAAATACAAATGTTTATAAGTGAGGCAAAATATCAAGGCATAAAGTAAAGTAGTAACAAATATGCAAAATTATTAAACGGTTTCAAAAATAAGAGAAATATATACACTAACCTATAAGGCTCGTATAGCTATTCAAATAAATAGGCTAATGTTAGATATCGATACAAGTTGTACAATGATATAAAAACTTAATGCTAATTAAACCAACTAAGTCGTGATCACGAATCGTTAGCCGCAATATCAGGCATTTACCTGAGTCAGTATAACATATACCAACTACACAGGCATTACGTGTAATAAGAACTAGTTGCTATATAGAAATCACAACTTATGGAAACTAGCTTAACAGCAAAGTTTTGCAAATATGAAAGCTCTTGTAAGCAAATGTATCTTTCAAATATAAGAGCAATCAAATCTATAAACCGTAGTTACACTTACGAATCAAATTATTTAAAAAGAACGTAATTACTAATTTCACCAAAGATAAAAAGTTCATTATCAGATTAGAATGTGCACGTACAATTGAATGAAAATAAAAATAAGTTAGGCTGGCTCTCAAATCAGCACGGATGCTATCACATACTGAGGTCTCGACAACTATTCAGCTACCCCAACAAGTATCTAGGTACTGCATACTCCTCACAAGTGGTTATTTTTGTAATATAAAGTAAGATGCTAGAATCACGAGCACCACAAGCAAGCTAGCAAACAGCTATTAAGTATGGTAGAGGTAAAATTAAATCCCTCAATTCAAGGTGTTCTAACTAGGGTTTTATAGGAATGTTTAACCTCTATTCCATGTGACTTTCACAGTCTGGCAGATAAAAATCCTTCCGTGAAGAAATTGGGTTCCTTGTGACTAATTCATCAAAAATACACACAGGTAACTAAAGATAAGATATACAAGGACCTATTTATGTGGTTTTCGCTCAAAATCCCATAAAGTGGTGTCCAATGACCGTGGAAAAATGACAAGGCAGTGGCTCATCCACCTCGACTAAGTGGCGGCTCGTGGAGTTCAGTAATGGGTGGGCAGACGAAGTGGGGAATAGAATTTGTGAAAGGTGCAGAGAAGAGGGCCGCAGGCAAATTTTTGGGGGTGCCACGCCCCATATTTATCCAAAAGTCATTGAAATCGTTAAAAAATCACGTCTTCCTCGAGCTAACGCAGCGGATTTTAGTTTTTACCAAGCATTATTGACATATTTTCCATTGGGATATTCCCAAGTCAATTAAACGTAAAAAAAAGTTACTAGTTTATTTCTGATTATTTTAATACAGCAGTCTTTGTTAACGGAAGAAAACTGCTCGTGCCAGCTGTTTATAAATTATAAAATGCCATATTTCTTTGTTTAAAAGTAAAGACTATAACTATATTTATATTTGTGAAGGGTGAAGTTTACCTACTGAATAGCTGCTGCCACTGGGTATATTACTATATGCATGCAAATTGCAGGAAAAAAGTGAAAGTATCTAGCGCTCTATGTTAGTCAGCATATTTGCAATTTTCTTTTCCATTCGTGTTTGCAACCTTTACTAAACTGTAAATATACCGTTCAGCAAGAACCATGGCTGTTGCTCAACACTTGCACTAAAACTAGCCATTAACCGCATAATTTTAATTCGCATAAAATCAATAATCAATCACAAACTTGGGCACTGAAAAAATATCGTCAACGAACTCAATGGCAATCCCACGGCAACAGGCAAGCCGAATAGCCGAATATGCCCGATGGGCTAGCCCACAGAGCCGAGCTTTCTAGGTGCCATATGAATTTAAACACCTTAGAAAACATTTTCATTTTGTAATTTATTGTTAAAAACAATATTTTTAGCTTTGCTTATTAAAACCGAGAACCGAGACATATTACAAAGAAATTATAGGCCGGAAGACAGCTTTTATTATGGTCAAAAATGGAAAAACAAACAATATTTATGTCATTATTTCTTAGATGCTACCTCGAGCGCCTTGTGTATGGCATGGTTGGTATACTTCAGCACACACGCGCCACTCCTCCCTCTTTGTCTTTCTTATTAGAAATATCAGTTGCGTTTGTCTTTCGGTCGGTCAGATCGTTTGGGCTCGCCCCGCCTCACTGTATTCTTTAGCAGGGAACACTGAATATACACGATACGACTCGACTGGTCGAGGGAGATACGATTTATTTGGCTACAGTCAGCGATTTGAGCTCCTGTTTTTCGGTGAAGTTTTAAATGACTAATAATATAATAATTATATAAGTTTTTGAATTATATTTGTTCTATAATAATATATAATACTGCGGACGTAAAAAAAGATCTTTTATTTTACATTTTACTGAATTTTTGTAGGGTGGGCACTGCCCACCCTGCCCACCCCGACGAGCCGCCACTGTCGACTAGAATGTCCCTTCAAAAAAAACTTCAAAAGCGTACTAAACTCATTCGTACTAAACCAGCACACTCGACTCTAGCAAGCAGCGGTTGTAAACCATAATGGCAGGACATGGTTTGTTTACTATTTTAGAAAATCTAATAGTTCACTCACGCATGGCCCTCCGCTCGCTTCGCGGGCCGAAGAAAAAGAAACTAACCAAAGCTAACCCAAGGCGTACCCAAACCAAAATTAATAAAAAAAAACTTTACAAACATAACTTTAAAAAAAAGCCTTGCTACTGGCAGGAATCGAACCCATAGCGTCCTATCGGAAACCCAGCATCGAACCACTGGACCACTAGAGCCGCTACAGGTAACTCGCTGGACCGTCAAGACATTCAAACAAACCCTCCAAAAAGTAAACAATTGAAGTTCCGCCCACCCAACTGTCATTATGGTTTGTAACCGCGGCTCGCTAGAGGCGAATAACCAGCACTAGATAACGTGAAATTTTGCACATTTAAATTCGTATTTTGAGACCAAACAAGAAAAGAAGCAAAAGATGATTCTAAACAGACCGGCTAACATATTCTTCTTCTTCATCTTCTTTAGCCTGTGTTCATCCACTCCTGGACATAGGCCTCTTCCAGTGACTTCCATGTCGATCTATCTTGGGCGGTCTTCATCAAATTTTTTCCCGCATGACGCTGGATGTCGTCTCTCCATCTTGCCTGCGGACGTCCCATACTTCTTTTTGTTTCCCTTGGTCTCCATTGCATTAGTGTTTTCCTCCATTTGGAGTTATTTCTGGCCAGGTGCCCCGCCCACTGCCACTTGAGCTTCGCCATCCTTTCCACGACGTCGCAAACGCCTGTCCTCCGCCTAATATCTACGTTTCGGATCCTGTCTCGCAGACTTACTCCCAACATTGCTCGTTCCATTGCTCTTTGGCAGATTCGGAGACGGTTGGCGCTGTTTATTGTAAGGGTGGCGGATTCGAGTCCGTATATTGTCACAGGCACCGTCTATAGATATTCTAATAAGTCCGCTCACTCGAACGTGCCGTGGAAAATTTCCCTCCTGCCTGCGCCAATCCCTCACCCATCGGCATCGACATTGACGTGTGTCAATGTCACGGCTTAGCCGTGACTCAGTTTTCGCAAGTACTTCCGCGATCGGACGGTGTGAATTTATTTTTACGGAATAGTTTTCGCACGATTTACGTTATACGCTATTTAAAAAATATATATGGTTAAGATGGCTAAGGGTAGTTTTTCTTATTGTACTGTTGATGACTGTTATGTAACTACACGTGATATCTCCTTCTTTCTCTCTTATGGAATTGGTAAAGAATTATTCAATTTTTATGAGACGAAGTGAATGAAGCTAACCGAAAGTTGATTGGATGATTAACCCAAACCAACAAAATCTATTAAAATTGATTATAACGTATCGGAACCGGTTCAAATGACTAAAATAAGTAAGGCTAAATGAAACTAACCGAAAGTTGATTGGATGACTAACCCAAACTAACCAAATATATAAAAATTTGTTATAGCGTATCGGAACCGGATCAAATGACTAAAATAAGTTAAGACTATGTGAAACTAACCGAAAGTTAATTAGCCGACTAACCAAAACAAACCAAATGTATTAAAATTCATTATAACGTATCGGAACCGGTTCAACGTCTCAAATAAGTTGAGACTAAGTGAAACTAACCGAAAGTTCATTCGACGACTAACCCAAACTAACCGAATCTATTAAAATTGATTATAACCTAGCGGAACCGGTTTAATTCACTAAAATAAGTCGAGACAAAGTGAAACTAACTGAAAGTTGATTCGGGGACTAACCCAAATTAATCAAATCTATTAAAATTGATTATAACGTATCGAAACCGGTTCAAATGTCTAAAATAAATTGAGACTAAGTGAAATTAACAGAAAGTTGATTCGACGACTAACCCAATCTAACCAAATCTATTAAAATTGATTATAACCTATCCGCACCGTTTGATATGACTAAAATGAGTTGAGACAAAGTGAAACTAACTGAAAGCTGATTCGGCGACTAACCCAAACTAACCAAATCTAATAAAATTAGTTATAGCATATCGGATCCTGATCAAATGACTAAAATAATTCGAGACAAAGTGAACCTAACCGAAAGTTGATTCGACGACTAACCCAATCTAACCAAATCTATTAAAA